>CAKAOH010039297.1:0-21201 GCA_916701665.1 Sebastiscus tertius | reverse complement strand
AGCTGGGAGGAAAAGCATTGTGTGCAGTGGTGTTTCCTCTGGTGAACCTGGGGAGAAGTGGCGCTCTGATGCAGCTGAGGCCAAACAAGGACGAGCTGCGAGATCAGACGAGGGCCACGTGGTTCCTGACGGCTCCTCGCACCTCCCATCAGCCCCTGCGGTGGACAGATAACGCTGCTGTCTGACAACTGCAGACATGTTGACTCGTCCTAGAAGGAGAAGCAAAGTTACTACTAACGTACTAAAAATACAGATTACAACAGTTACAGGAGTTTATTGTATGTATTATGTACTTACTTATGTATAATACAATATACAATATAAATAAATAAATAAATAAATATGAAAATAGAACTCAATTAACAACACAAAACAATGACAGATATTGTCCAGAAACCCTCACAGGTACTTATGTATAATGTAATATATTTACTTACTTATGTATAATAAAATATATAGAAATACATAAATAAATAACTATAAAAAATTAAAAAAATTAAAGGAAAAATAAATTAAAAAAATAAATAATAAAAAAATGGAAAATCAAAACTAAATATAAAAAATATGAATGCAAAATAAAAAATGGATAAATAAATGTAAAAAAAAACAATGAAAATGTAAAATTAATTGTGAATAACTATTTTAATGGATTGACAGCCCTAATATAATTAATTATATATATGTACAATCTGAATATTTTAGTTTTGGTATAATCAAAAATTATTAACTGAAGCTATTTTGTGAAATGAATAAAATCTATCATCTCCCCTATTATTATTATTATTATTATTATTATTAGTAGTAGTAGTAGTAGTAGTAGTAGTGGTAGTAGTAGTAGTAGTAGTAGTAGTGGTAGTGGTAGTAGTAGTAGTAGTAGTGGTAGTAGTAGTAGTAGTAGTAGTGTTAGTAGTAGTAGTGCGCTCGTTACCTGCATCGTGTCCTTTTAAATAAGCTACTGTTTCCACAGGAAGTCAGGTTTAGGCAACACAACCACTGAGTTCGGGTTAGGAAACGGTCGTGGTCGACGTTAACTTCACTGACTAACGACTCACATGACAAAATACGTCAACGTTTCTTTTAGTTTCACACGGGACCCAAACATCGGTCTCCTGGCTGAAAGTCTTGTGTTTGTTTGACCTGAACGGACTCTCTCGCTATTAATACCACGTCACTGCTCCGTCCGTCGAGTAACGCCGCGGGTGGCTTCATACTGTCGCTAAAGGGCGCCTCAGTGCGTCGGTGTCCGATGCCGAGGGGCGCTGACCGTTTGGCGGTATTTGCCGAGTTGGGAGTGAACCCGGGTGGGTTTTCCTGACGTGACGCCGCTGTGGTTCAGGTTTAGTTAGGCACAAACAAACAATGACATTATTGTAGAGCATTTTATATACGTTATTATAAATGATCTTTATGTTGCTCCAGCCCTCCCTTTAAACGTGTAGTTCTCCCCTCATACTACTAGCTCTATTTCAGTACTTGTGTCTGTTCTGTGCTGCTGCTGTGAAGAATAAAACCGTCTCCCTGCTGTCCTCTAGTGTCTGCAACCACACACTGATTCACACTGTCCTGCTACTACAACTGCTGCTACTATTAGAGCCTTCTGCTGCCGCTGCCTTTACTTTCTGTCTTTTTAGTTTCATTTTTATACCAGATCAGAGCGAGCCGGTTATTACACTTATTACTTACTAAATAAATCAATAATTTGATTTTAAAATATTGATCAAAAATGATTTTATCAATTTAAAAATTACTTTATTGCTTGCGCTAAAAAGAATAGTCCTCTTGCTGTATTATTCAAAGCATATATATATATATATATATAAACTTTAGCATATAGCATGTAGTATGTGAGAGAAATCACTCTGATTGGCTGTTCAGCTTAAACAAATCAGTGCATGAGAAGAGAAACGGAAGTGAGGAAAGCAAGCAAACGTGTAAAATCAAGAGTGCACACACAGAAGGCTCTTCTCATTTTTACATCTTCATCTCATCTGATCATTCCAATACACGGATATTTTCACAGTGAGGGTCTTTAGGCAAGACCCTTAATGCTTTACTAGCCTACCTCAATGCAGGACTTTTTGCTGTAACAGAGTATTTTCACAGTGTGGTATTAGTACTTTTACTGCAGTAAAGGATCTGAATACTTCCTCCAACACTGCATACAAGAACCAACAAATAAGAGAAAAAAAAACATACAAATAAAGAATAAAACTGGAATGAGAGCAGCAGATTGAAGCAGTGAGTGACTGCAGCCAGCAGAGAGCAGCAGTGTGAAGGCAACGGCTGGAGGTACAGAGAGGTGATACTCAAAGATTAAACTAATATACATTCTGTTGTGTCTTTGTCAACTGATCCTAATCAATCAGCCTGTTTTCTGTTTTAAACCATCACTGTACCAACTATAGATGTAGGAATTACATAACAGAGGTACAGTCAGAAGACGTCATCGTGAATTAAATGATTCATTAATATGGATGATGATCTTTTGTTCTTGTTTGTTTTAATCATTTTAGTTTATTTTATTTCTTCATGTTTTTTTGTTTATTTAGTTTTGCTTTATTTTATTTTTTTCCCCTTTTTAATTTTATTGTGGTTTTAATCAGTCATTTATTTTAATGTTTTTTTATGTATTATTTTCTATTTTAATATTTTTCTTTTTGTTTTAAACTTTTTTTATTTTATCATTTTATTTTGTTATTTTATTTGATAGTTTTTCCATTTTATTCTATGTTATTTTATGTTATTTTAATGTTTTTATGTATTTTATTTTATTTTTGCTTTAATATTTTTCCTTTAAAATTTGTTTCTTTTTTTCTTAGTGTTTGTGTTATTTTATTTGATCACTTGTTCCTTTATCTTATTATTTTCTTATTTAATTGTTTGTTTATAATTTATCATTTTATTATATATTATTTCATGTTTTTTTAATATATTTATTTAATTTTTTGCTTTAATATTTTTCTTTTTTAAAGTGTTTATTAAATTTTTTACCATTTTATTTTGTTATTTTATGTGATAAATTTTTCCATGATCTTAACCTTTTCTTCTTCAATTACATGTAAATAATTTATCATTTTATTCTATTTTATTTTATGTTATTTTTAATGTTTTTTATCAGTTTTATTTTATTTTATGTTTTCCTTTATCTTATCCCTTTCTTCTTTAATTATTTTTATACAATTTATTATTTTGTTCTATGTTATTTTATGTTATTTTTATGTTGTTTTAATTTTTTGTAAAAACATTTTTTTTAATTGTTTTATTTTATTTTATACATTTTTTTCCTTTCATATAGTCCTTTTGTTTTTAAAATGATTTTATTTAATTATTATTTTTCATGACTCAATCACAGACTGAGAGCGGAGTTCCCGGAACTTCTTGCCTCCGCATCATTTACTGTTAGCACGGATCACCCTCTTACGTCACTGCTTCGCGACACATCCGCGGAGGAGTCAAATAGTTCCCATATTTAACGCATATCTCTGCTGCGTTTGAACGCAAAATGTTCATTAAATTCACTTTTGCTATCAGAAATAATATTTGATTATTTTACACGCGGTTTATAACACGCTCACGAGTCGTTTTAGTTCACTACGTAGCTCACACTTGGCGCGAAAACTGTCATGTGGCGCGGATGAAGAAAAGAAAAAAGGCCCGAGCCGGAGTATGAGCCGTAACCATGGTTACATGTAACTCCAGTAACAGTCCAGACACACAACCACATCATCATCTTATCCATCACTCTCCTTTAAAACATCATCTTTATCCATCACTCTTCTACATCCATCTATCTACCTGTTTATTTTACTTTATTTTATCTTATTCTTTTTAATCAAGCTTACACACACAATCACATATATATCTTACCCAGTTATGTTGGCTTTTTAAAAAAGTTTTCTTCCTTTATTTTTGCTATTTCTTTCTTTATTTGTTTATTTATTCATTTTTCGTTATTTATTTTTTCTATTTATTTATTTGTTTGTTTGTTTATTTGTTTGCTTGTTTATTTATTTACTTTTCTTTCTTTCTTTTTTTCTCTTTCTTTAATTTATTTTTCTTTGCATTTTGTTTTATCCATATTTCATTTTATTTTATTTTGTTATGAAGAAAAGGAAAAAAAAAGAAAGAAAAAAGGAAAAAATAATATCTATATATATAAATAGATATATATTTATATCTATTTATTTATATATATATATTCCTTTTCCTCATAAAAAAATTACATATATTTTTTTTTCCTTTTCACCATAACAAAATAAAATAAAATGAAGTATGGATATAACAAAATGGAGAGAAAAATAAATTAAAGAAAGAGAAAAAATAAATAAATAAACAAATAAATAAATAAACAAATAAATAGAAAAAAAATAAATAAAGAAAACTTTAAAAAAGCCAACATAACTGGGTAAGATCAATATCATGTGACGTATATATATATATATATATATATAAAGTATGGGCCATGATGCCTCAGCGCCAACTGGGCTCCTCCTCCATCTCCTCTCTCCTCCCTCTAATGATCTCCTGCTGATAGAAAAGGGCAGACTGAAGAGCAGAGAACAGACAGAACAGACAGAACAGCAGACAGAGAGCTAAATACTGTCGTTTAACAGAGAGCTGTTATTGATTATTGATCGAGAGAGGACATAGTTTTAGATTCTAACCTTCACTCACTGGGACATTTGGATTTGACTCAGTTTCACATCTGTTGAGGTTTATTGTGGGAGTCATAACGGTGAGTCTGAATATATATATAAATATATAAGATAATATATATAATCTATGGTCTCTGTGTGTTCAGGGTGAGAACTTATCACCAGACTAAAAACAGGCTGAATTTAATCAGCTGTTAGTGAATCTGCATGTTTTTATTTGTGCTAAATGTTGTTGGTGACCGTTTTTAATTAGTGCTGTTAAGTTATTTTTATATGCCGAAGTGTAGAGTGCACTCTATTCATAATGAATCTTTATATTTGAGTCATATTTTATATTATTAACATTTAACTTTAAACAAGAAACTCTTAAACTTACTGTTTTTGGAAGGAGGTTTGGTGTGACTACTATCTTTAATTTACCAATACCTTTAGTTGTTACCATGGTTACAAGCCTGTTTCCGGCAGCTGTGACCTCTTCAACTGTATAGATTCATAGTAAATAATCTGATAACTGAAGGCTGGTAGGCTGGTCCTATTTTTTGCTTGAATATTTTTCTTTTTTAAATGTTTTCTTTTATTTTTTTATTGTTTTACTTTTTCATTTTAATTGATCACTTTCTCCTTCATTATTTGTATATAATTTATCATTTTATTCTCTGTTGTTTTATGTTATTTTTATGTATTATATTTATTTTTTTGCTTTTATATTTTTCCTTTTAAATTTTTTCTTGTTTTATTTTGTAATTTTATTTCTTCTTTAATTATTTGTATATAATTCATCATTTTAATCTATTTTATTTTATGTTATTTTAACGTGTTTTATGTATTTCATTTTATTTTTTTGCTTTAATATTTTCCTTTTTAAATGTTTTATTTTATTTTTATCATTTTATTTTATGTTATTTTATTTGATCACTTGTTTCTTTAGCTTATCCTTTTCTTCTTTATTATTTGTAGATAATTTATCATTTTATTCTATGTTATTTTATGTTATTTGTCATGTTTTTTCTGGTAGTCGTCTATTGATAAAGAAGAATTCTATTTGAGGCACATTTCTAGTGATAAACTTGGACTACAGAGATAAGAAAACTAAACTACCAGCTTTTTTTAACAAAGTTTTGTGTGAACTGGCAAATTTTGCCTGCACAAAAACACATGACATTTCATGAACCACACTTTAATAACAGCCACTACACATACTCTGTTTGTTTTAAATACAACATAGGCCTTTTACGATTTTTGTGGGTTATTTACACACCGAATTTAAGGGCAACCTCCTCATGATTTCCACATTTTAAAGTGATAAGACCATCATTTAAAGAATATTAAACAGCTTTATTCTTGCAGACGTCTGGATTTTCCCAAAAAGGTGTAACTTGTTTGAAGATAGTTGTTTTTTTGTATGTAGGCTTTGTTTGCTCTGACTTTTAGAATAGTCCTAGTAAAACTTACTAAACCTAAACTCATGTTTTCCTCACAGGCGGCCGTGATGGCGCCGGTGTTAACCACGTCCAGCAGGAACTATGATTACGACTATGACACAGTCCAGCCCTACTTCTTCCTGGATGGCGAGGAGGAGGAATTCTACCTGCCGCCCCGCAGCCAGCTCCTCCCAGGCCCCGGCGAGGACATCTGGAAGAAGTTCGAGCTGCTGCCGACGCCCCCTCTGTCCCCCAGCCGGGGACCCTCCCTGTCCGACGTCCCCCTCTCCGCCGCCGAACACCTGGAGGCGGTGTCCGACCTGCTGGACGAGGACTGCAACCCCTCCGCGGCCTTCCTCCAGTCCTTCATCATCCAGGACTGCATGTGGAGCAGCAGCTTCGCCGCCGCCACCAAGCTGGAGAGGGTGGTGTCCGAGAGGCTGGCCTCGCTCCGGGCCCGTCGGGACTCCTCCACGACAACCAACAGCGCAGCAGCTGAACGACAGGCGGGCGGCTCTCAGGTGAACACGGGGTACCTGCAGGACCTCCACACTGCGGCGACAGACTGCATCGACCCCTCTGCGGTGTTTCCGTACGCCACGCCGAGCGAGAAGAACGGCGATGGAGCGGCGATGGAGGTGGCGTCAGAACTGTGTCTGGACTCACCGCCTCTCAGCAGCAGTGACAGTGAATCAGGTGGGGGAGCAGGCTTTTATTTTGAAAAGTAGTTTCAAAGTGACTCAACGCCCAGGTGTTATTGTCATACTTTTAGCTGTTATTTCTATCGGTTTTCTCAACGTGGTCGGTGCTCAACGCAGAAAAACTCTACAGGGTGACTTTAATATGTTACAATCCGTTAATTTATCCACAAATTATCCCTTTAAAACCCATTAAACACCTCACATACATCTTTAAATCCTCCAGTTGGAAAAGGAAAAGTAATTGTCCTTTTTAAGTTTGTACAACACATGACTGCAGAATTATAAAACATAGTAAACTTGTGCTGCATTAACTGTTATTAATAGTATTATTATTGAGTAGTGTGAAAAGCAAATATACACAATGCCAGAAAGTTCTATTAATAGTAATATTAATAGTTCTATTAATCGTCTGACCAGTGCAACAGCAGTGTAACGTACAGATTTAGTTTCATGCAGGTTACTTACTCCAGAATGTGTTCCTTGTTTTTCCCCAGAAGAAGAAGAGGAAGAAGAAGAGGAAGAAGGAGAGGAAGAGGAAGGTGAGGAGGAAGAAGAGGTCGACGTGGTGACGGTGGACAGGCGGAAGGCGTCCCGGCGGAAGGCGTCCCGGCGGTCAGACACCGGCAGCAGACCGGACGCCTCCTCGCTGGTCCTGAAACGCTCTCACATCAACATCCACCAGCACAACTACGCCGCCCAGCAGCCACCAGCGACCCTCCGACAGCCTGCCGGGAAACGGGCTAAGCCGGAGGAGAGCAGCTGCCCGGCGCCGAGGCAGAGCGGCGGCGGCGGCGGCGGCCGGCGGTGCTGCAGTCCTCCTCGCTCCGACGGCGAGGACGGCAGCGACAAGCGCAGGACTCACAATGTGCTGGAGAGGCAGCGCAGGAACGAGCTGAAGATGAGCTTCGTGGCTCTGAGGGACGAAGTCCCGGCGGTGGCCGACAACGACAAAGCGGCCAAAGTGGTGATCCTGAAAAAGGCCACAGAGTTCGTCTTTGAGATCCGACAGGACGAGAGGAGGCTGCTGACGATGAAGGACGAGCTGAGGAAGAGGAGCGGAGAGCTCAGACACAGACTGGAGCAGCTGAGGACTTTACGTTAACCCTTCACTAGTTTAGTTTATTCTGTATTGTGTCAACTAACATCTGGGAATCATTATTTAATGTCATAAATAATGTGACCTGAACCGGAACTACAAGGACCATAATTCCCTGACAGCTGGTCTGTCATCAGTCACGCTTCTTTGTATTTATTTAGTTTTTATTGACAACTTCTGCACATGTTAAGTTTTGTTTAGAAGTCAGATGTCGGATCAGGAGAAATACATTTATACTCAGCATCTGACCGTGTGTCGTAACTAGGGATGCACCGATACCGATACCAGTACCGGCTATCGGGTCCGATACTGTGCTCATGTACTCGTACTCGCAAAACGGCTCCGATACCACTTTACGGCAGCGTGACGTTAACCTCTCGTCACCATCTTTCGGGTCCTATTCCATGCACTCACGATCCACCTCCCCGACGGTGCTGGCGAGACGGGCCGGTGGTGCGCCTGACACCGGCGGCCGCCGGGATCCCGCCTCACTTTCATTGCGCCACAGGGTTTTGCTTGCACCCTCTGACTCGTGCGTGCGTTAGACTCCTTGGTCCGTGTTTCAAGACGGGTCGGGTGGGTTGCCGATATCGCCTCAGACCCCTGGCGCCTTTTACATGGGCCAAGCCCCGCCCTGGGGGCACGATGCGGTTGGGGCGCACTGAGGACGGTCCGCCCCGGTGACACTTTGTCCACAGCCGCGAGAAGCACCTTCGCCCCGAGCCTTTCCAAGCCGACCTAGAGCCGGTGGCGGCGCACCGCCTCGTCTGCGGGACTCCCCAGCCTGCCGTGTGTCGCTCACACCCTCCAGCTGGCTGTTAACGAGGGGCTTTGGGCTCAGAGAAGTACTCGTATCGGTACTCGTATCGGTACTTGTATCGGTACTCGTATCGGTACTCGTATCGGTACTCGTATTGGCGAGTCGCCAGATGTAAATACTTGTACTTGTACTTGTACGGTCTGAAGTAAGTGGTATCGGTGCATCCCTAGTTGTAACTTTAGCTCAACCAGCTGATTTGGATCATGATGATCAATAATGTAATATTATTTTTCAGCCTTATTTAATCAATAATTACTCCATGGTTTTGTTGTTGTATTATTTAATAATTTTATTTCATTTATCAAACAGTTTATATTTTTATATTTTTCTTTTACTGCACAAAAGGAAGCATTGCAGACTCTTCAAAATAAAAGCCCTTCAGACATTGGAGGTGAACGTTACAAACGGTGTGAGGTTTGTTTGTGTCTTCACATCGGAAACCAGATTATTGTAAACTGGTTTATATTCTCTTAATTCATGTCATGCCTTCTAACAAGCTTCCAAATCCCCAAAGACGTGTTGTGAAGATGTTATACTAGCACACCTTCATCACTTTAACTGGTCTCTCTGTTGGAAGCTAGAGGTCAAAGGTCACAGGGGAGATCTGTGGCTTCAGCAGCGTTTTATTCAGAGGAGTCGAGTTTCAGCCTCCGGAGCTTTATTGTGAAATTTGAGGACGAGAGATGGAAAAGAAGAAAATGTATTGTTGTGTCATCGGCCGAATGTTTCACAGACTGTGAGGAAGTTACGGAGGTGTCTTTGTGTGTTTAAATGTGCAGACACAGTTTGAGTCCACTCACTGTTCTGTCCTCGGTTTCTGGTCTGGTTCTGGACTCGCTGGTCAGTCGGCGTCCAGCCGGGCAAACCGAGTCAGAGCAGCAGACCGAACTCAGAGGAACCCGGTGAGAGTCGAGCTCCGGTCACTGAATATAAAGTCAGACACTTCCACTCCCACGACACACGTCCCAGAAGGAGGGAGAATTCACACGTAAAAATATATTTTGAAGTTACTGCGAACATTTCTTGTTAGGAATTCATAAATAGACAGAAAGTGACTACAAAGACACTCAAAACTACCACAGGGATGCAAAAGGACCAAAACTAAACAGAGCGACCACAAAGAGACGTAAAATAACCAAAAAGAGACAGAATACGACCACGAAGAGACAGAATACGACCACAAAGAGACAGAATACGACCACGAAGAGACAGAATACGACCACAAAGAGACAGAATACGACCACGAAGAGACAGAATACGACCACGAAGAGACGCAAAACAACCAAAAAGAGAGAGAGAACACAACCACAGAAACACAAAACAACCACAAAGAGACAGAATACGACCACAAAGAGACGCAAAATGTCTATAAAGAGACGCAAAACAACCAAAAAGAGACTAAACAACCACAGATGCAAAATGTCCATAGAGAGATGCAAAATAACCAAAAAGAGACACAAAACAACTAAAATGAGAGACAGAATACAACCACAAAGAGACGCAACATGTCCAAAAAGAGACAAAACAACTGAAAAAAAAGAGAGAGAACACAACCACAGAGACACAAAACAACCACAAAGAGACAGAATACGACCATGAAGAGACGCAAAATGTCCATAAAGAGACATAAAATAAGCAAAAAGAGACACAAAACAACGAAAAAGAGAGAGAACACAACCTCAGAGACACAAAACAACCTCAAAGAGACAGAATACGACCACGAAGAGACGCAAAATGTCTATAAAGAGTTGCAAAATAACCAAAAAGAGACAAAACAACCAAAAAGAGACAGAATATGTCAAGCACAAGTTCTTTATGGACCACAACAACAATCACACACTGACTGTTGATTCTCAGTATGTGGGGAGTCCGAGGCTGTCCTCCTGACTGGACCGCGTCACCGTTGTCTCTCTCTCTTGCCAATAAAATGAAGAAATAAATAAATAAAGAGAAGCGCCGATGAGTCGCAGTCCCCATCTACAGTCCAGACCGCTGAGTCAGGACGGTCAGCGATGAGCGAGGAGGGAAGGATTTCCTGTTCCCTGAGATGTGTGAAACCTCCTCGCCGTGGTGAACTGGATCAGACGGGTCATTCCTGTCACGGGAAAAATGGACAATGTGTTCATGCTAAAATGTGAGACTGTCCTGGGTGTTCTCCTCCTGATCTTATAACGTTTATAAAGTGTATAGACGGGTGTTTAGCTAGTGGCAGTGATTAGACAGGCAGTCACACCTGGGGAGAAACAACATGGTCATGTGATGTTGTCCGAGTTGAAGGGAGACCTGCCTTAAAGGGAGATTTGTCAAGTATGTAATACTGTTATCAACATGGGAGTGGAGGGATATGCTGGCGTGGTCGGTACCAATGGATTCCTTCTAGCTTTAAGACCGAGCCGCTACAACCCCCGAAACATCGACTGCGTTTATGCGTTAAAGAAATTAGTGCCGTTAAAACGAATTTAACGTTTTAATATAGCATTAAATTTGACAGCCCTACTTTTTATTTATTTTTCAGAGGAAAGGATCACAAACAGCCGACAAATAATAATAATACACATTTAAAGGTACAGTTTATAAAACTGTTAACATTTACTTTTTCTGACATACTATACTGACTTTTTTACGACTTTTCAACCTACTAAAAAAGAAAAGATAATTATCGGGTTAATGATATTGCATTTGATCCTGGCATAGAAACAAAACAACACATTCAAAATGTAAACTAATTTTGACGTTTCTATAAAAAGTATTTAGTTTACTGAGTTCAGACTGTGTTTCTGTCCGGAGTGAGTTCAACATCACCTGCTCTGGTCTTTTTATTTTAAAAGTGTTTTTAAACCAAAGCATCTGATGTCATTAAAAGTCCATTTTGTAGACGTGTGAAGACGAGTGATCTCTCCAGTCTCTTCACCCTGAGGCAGACGGAGGGTAATGCCATCTCCTACCATGCCAGTGTATAGTTTCTTTATTTAACAGTGTATAGTTGCTTTATTTAACAGTGTATAGTTTCTTTATTTAACAGTGTATAGTTTCTTTATTTAACAGTGTATAGTTGCTTTATTTAACAGTGTATAGTTGCTTTATTTAACAGTGTATAGTTTCTTTATTTAACAGTGTATAGTTTCTTTATTTAACAGTGTACAGTTTCTTTATTTAACAGTGTACAGTTGCTTTATTTAACCGTGTAGTGTGGAGAGTGTGAGAGTCTCTGCTCACGGTGTTTCTCAGACGTTTTTTCTCCAGGTAGAGCAAACATCAGCCTCCCCTGAAGCTGTTAACTGTTAGAAACATTAACATGCAAATCGGTCCGGATGTCATTTTCACAGAAAACGTTGGCAGCTTCATGTTTAACCGCCTGCAGGGCCGAATGAACCGGCAGCTCTTTGTTAACATTCAACACAGAGACTGAAAACCTCGCCTTACTGAGAGAGGACGACGTCTTTCAACGCTGGACTTAATCTAATCTCATCATTCATGTTCATCTATCTTTTCTCTGGTTTTCTACGTCATGAAGTTATAAGATTATAAATTGATGACCACTCGATGTTTATAGGGATTATATAGATTTGTATTGACATTTATTCTGTGACACTTTTCCCCAAAGTGACGTCCAGATGATGCTGAGTGAGGAGATCACGAGATGTCTCAACTGAGTGATGGATTGTGATGAAATGTAGTTTTCTTGCCAACACCTGACTACGTAGTTTTGTCCCCAATACCTAAGTAGTTTTGTCTCCAACACCTGACGAAGTAGTTTTGTCTTTTGTCGGAGAAACTTTTGCCGCCGAAATCTAACCAAGTCAGTCTTTTCCTAAACCTAACCCAATTAAGTAGTTTTATTTTGAAAAGACTGGAAAGGAAATTGACACGTGTATCTCGTGTTGTTGAACATTCGTAGGAAAACGCACGAAAAATGAGGAATAACTTTTTGTAAAATATCATACGAACCGTAGTATGAAGATATGTTGAACTATGTGGTTTTGTTGCCTAAACCTAACAACGTTAACCACCCGCGAACCTTCAGCGTCTTTATAATGACGCCGGAGGCCTCTGCTTCAGTGGCAAAATATGACGAGAAGGGATGCGATCACAGTCTTTGTTGAGGCATTCACTCACTCTGTTGTCTCTTCTATTTTGCAGAGCAACATAACAAATACCGATCAAATCACAAAGAACTTTAAGGCAACAACTATTTTCATTATCAATTAGTCTGCCGATCAGTTTCTCAATTAACCCCTTTTACCCGACGGATCCGGCACCGGTTCGGCTGAGCTGTGTGTCAAAACTCCGCCTTTAAAAACTTCATAAAATGCTGTGGTGGTCTTTTAGTTTCTTAAAGACGAGGCTTTAACGCGACTAAAACAACACTCAGTCTATTTGGTCCAAACAATATTTGTTCCAAAATCAACGCACGAGAAGTTGTATTTATACTTTATGATATTTTTTACTTTTATATCGAGCATACGTACTTGACTTTGGGTTCTTTTGTGTTATCTTATTTACATTGTTATTGATCTTATTAAGTCATCTTCCAACTCCAAAGTGTCTGGTGATGAATGATTGAAACAACTGATAGATATTAAAATAGTTATTGATTAATCCTCGTTTCCTCTCCACCCATCACGCCAAAACTTTCACTCGTGTACATGAAATATAAACACTTTGGCAAGTCCCCTCGACTTTATGGAAGAAAGCAGCTGAAGTTAGTTTCTGCTCATTTCCCCACAGGTGTTCTCACTTATTCTGCCTCCGCCTGTATTTGCTCATGATATCTGATGACCTAAAGGCTCTAATGAACCAGAATAACTGAAACTTTCTCAGTGAAACCCTGTAGTCCCCCCCACCCACCCATCCTGCTGAGCCCCCCTGGGACGCCATGATGGTATCCCCCCTTTAGCACCACCCACCCAGCACCTGCCCCCGTCTCAGTGCGTCTGCTGCAGGGTTTCCCGAGCGTCGACTTCACGTTGGGCGGAAAGTGAAACTTTTTGTGTGTGCCGACCACCAACAGAGGAAGCTGTCGACCGCAGCGCAGCGCAGCGCTCACTTTCCAGTTGTTTAATGACACAAGAGGTTTTCTGTAGTGGTGGTTTGAAGAGGCGACTGAACATGATGGAAAACACGTTGGTTCAAACAGGAAAAATAAAAATAATATCAACTCAAAGCTTTTCGCGGAGCTTTGAACAGAATCTGAAGAAATGTGACTCAGAAAAAGCTGCTACAGCATTTGAGTTGAGATTATTTTCCTATCTTGACTGTCTTCACGGGAAAAATCGATAAAGGGAAATAAAACAGCTGATTCTTGTGATGCACCTTTAATTAAAACCCTCCAATAAATGCCGGCACTCCTGCACTTTACTGTCGGCCGAGATCAGTCAGTTCAGCGTGACGTCAGACAAACTGGAAAAGTGGCAGAGTGAAGTGAACTCAAAGATGTCAGCACACAGATTAAAAAAATAAATGTGCAAAGCACAAAGTAAATGAAGAGGAAAAATAAGATCAATTTCAGTTCATGGCGAAGAAGCTAAGAGATCGAGTGTTAAGTCTTTAACAGAATGATATCATTGTACACTGAAGACTTCCTGTAAATAAAATCCTTCCATTGAAGTAAAGAGATCATTCCTCCTGTTCCACTGGGAGGCTTTTAATGTGAAAGAAATGGAGGAAGCAGCAACGACAACATGTCAAACAGAAGCAGATCAAAAATAAACTGTCAATGGATTCAAATAGTTCATCACAAGTTAATCGCACATCTGTTCTAAATGAACCTTAAAGGGAGAATTGTCAAGTATTTAATCCTCTTATCAACATGGGAGAGGACAAATATGCTGCTCTATGCAAATGTATGTATATATTTATTATTGGAAATCAATGAACAACACAGATCAATGTCAGATATTGATCAGAAACCCTCACAGGTACTGCATTTAGCAGAAAACAATATGCTCCAATCAGAACATGTCAAACTGCAGCCCAACAGGCAACAACAGCTGTCAGTGTGTCAGTGTGCTGACTTGACTATGACTTGCCCCAAACTGCATGTGATGATCATAAAGTGGGCATGTCTGTAAAGGGGAGACTCGTGGGTACCCAGAGAACCCATTTACATTCACTGATCTGGAGGTCAGAGGTCAAGGGACCCCTTTGAAAATGGACATGGTAGTTTTTCCTCGCCAAAATGTAGTGTAACTTTGGAGCGTTATTTAACCTCCTTCACGATAAGCTAGTCTGACCTGGTTGGTACTGATGGATTCATCAGGTTTTATAGTTTACTATGAGACCAGTATCTTCACTCCAGCTTTAAAACTGAGCCACTACAACTTTAAAATCTCAAGTTGCGTTAAAGAAATTAGTGGCATTAAAACTAATTTGCGTTAACGTGTCTTTATCACGTTAACTTTGACAGACGTAATATAAATAGATTTAAATATAGAAAATCATTTTCGACATACTATGCTATGAATTTTTTACGACTTTTTTCATCATACCATACTATAACATTTTAATGACATTTTCGATGTGCTATACTATGACTTTGACTTTTCTACAACATGCAGAGAATTAAAACTGGTAAAAGACTAAAGAATAAAAGCATCCAACAGCAGAGGAGAACGATCAGAGATGAGCGATGGAGGATCGCTGTCAGCGGGGGGGAATTCCCCTTCGAGGCAAAAAAACTCTGTGGTCAAACACCAAAAGAAGGAACGTGCTGTTAAATCTGGAAAAATGTAAATGTGTCAGCAGTGAGTGAGTAATAAAGAGTGAGTCATCGGTGTCTCCCCTTCAGTTCACGCTCCAGCACACCGTTCAGCTTGTTCGAGCACCGAGTTTCAGCCCGGACCGCTTCTGCAGAAACACAACCGATTCTTTGAAACGCACCACTCGGGTGGTATCGAAGTCTCTGCGTCCTGGAGCAAAGAGTTTGTCTTGAACTCTTTAACTGTCTGTACTGTGAGTTCATTCAGCAGAAACCACTGTTACAGTACAGGAATACAAACCTCTTCTCGAAGATCAGATCAGAGTTTGGCTTTAAAGCTTTAAAGGTGCGGTGTGCAGGATTTAGTGGCAGGTAGTGGTGAGGCTGCAGATTACGACCAACTGAAACCTCTTTATAGCGCGCTACAGGAACGAGTCCTAAAACCCAGAGACGAGTTCGCACGATGTCACTTCCTGTTCCCTCGTCTGGAAGTCAACGGGTTTTTAGTTAGATGCCTAAAATAAGGTCTGTGGTGGTTCACACAAGCTGGAGAGATTTTAACGTTTTGTTCTGCGACATAAAAAATATGTCAGTAAATATCCCACTGGTGAATTATGAAGCCTTTACGTGTCTTAAAAAAGGCGGTTGCTAACATGTGGCTAAACGAGACAAGTTCTTGCTGAACAAAACGTGCCGTTATCATAAACGTTTAGCTTATTTTCTGCAATAATCCAAACCCCGATGGAACAATCCCATTGGCTGCTGGTGGAGGGAACCAGGTGATGATCACTTCCTGTTTGGCCTACAAAAATACCTCAACTTTGCATTTCGCCCCTTATTTATTTCCCCAAACTTATTTATTTCTGTATTATTTTTCTTTATACATTCCTACACAGACCCCTCATTTGCATAATGAGGCATAAAGAATACAGAAATAAATAAGTTTGGGAAAATAAATAATAATAAATATTATCATTATTATTATTATTATTTAATAAATGAAAATAAATAAATAAGTAAATGCATGAATAGATATATACATTTAAAAATAAATATAAAATAAATTTAGAAAATAAATGCAAAAATAAATAAATAAAAAATAAATTTAAATATAAATGCAAAAATAAATATATACCATTTAAATGCAAATATAAAAATAAATGCAAAAATAAATAATTCAAATTTAAAAATGAATAAAAATAAATACATGAATAAATAAAAGGGAACATTTAACAAAAGAGTAAATAAATAAATGCATAAATAAAGGAATTAATATAAATTCAAAGTAATACAAAAATAAATAAAGAAGGTTATTAAAACAGAAATATCAATGTGTGTCTCATTTTATCAATTAATTAATGGCTATATTTTTTTTTAATTATTTTTGCTACTTTCAACAACATTTTATTTATTTATTTATTTATATTTGGGGTTTTTTAAGGTGACAGAAGACGAATGATAAACAGAAACTCCCTAAAACTGCATCACTAAAGATGATCAAAGTCTCACGTGATCAATGTTCAAACAAGTCACAGGAAACTGAATTTCACTCAGAATGAGCCAGTTTATTTATTAGTAGTTTATTTATCATAATCTTTAGTGGAATAAAATGACAATACAAATACGCTTTACACAGTTTGTGCTCTCGCTGTTCTGCATCACTGAAGATGGTTTTTTCCACTCATGACAGCAGAGAGGTGACGAGAAAGAAAATGAAAGTCAAGTATAAGAATTTTTTTTTTTCTTGTTAAAGTACATCAAACAGCATCTAAAAATACGACAGCGTTTCCTGAGCTTCGAACGCACCGCCCCGACCTTTAAGACTTCTCACAGCTCAGAGAGACAAACACACTTTAACTTTGTACTGAAGTCAAGATTTACACAAACACTTTGTCTTCACATCAGAGCAGTGGAGGAAGTACTCCGATCCTTTACTACAGTAAAAGTACTAATACCACACCGTGAAAATACTCTGGTATCAACTGTGTGTTTATGCCAAAATCTCAATCTGCAACTTAATCTGTCAGATGTAACGGAGGAGAAGTAGAAAGAAGCAGGAAAAGTAAAGTACCTCAGGTTTTTACAGTACTTGAGTAAATACGTCGCATTACACTCCACCAATGCAGTACGATGTTTCTGCTACTACGGTCACCATTAAAGGGACTATTTGTAACTTTCAGAAATGCTTCTTAACAGCGACACCTGTGGCCGTGAAATCAACGAAAGTCAGCGTCGGGCTTGCGCTTGTGCTCGCTCTAAATATACCTGAACGAGCATCGCTCAACACAGTGAGGAGACACACGTCAGCTAAAAGCACAACATCACTCTAGATTTCAGCTGCTGGGCAGTAATGTTAGCTGACCAGACCAAGGTCTCTCCATGAAGGAGATCCTAGTGTTGGCTTTTCCTGTCTCAGCGCAGGCTGAGACAGCGGAGCTCAGCAGCGAGTAACGTCTCATCTCCGCCCGCAGCCGGACAGAGCAGGGAGACACCGGCACCGGGTCGGTAACGAGACGATAACGTTTCTCTCTGCGGAGCCCCGTCACTTCACAAGACACGGGAAACCTCTGTTGGTCTGGAGGAGCTGCAGCAGTTATTTCTGACCAAACGTCCACTGTACATTCACTAGATATTCTCAGAGCTAAACTAACTCTCCTGCAGTGTGGAGTGAGCGTTCACGTCTAGAGGTGGAGCGAGCTGAGCGAGAACGCGCGCGCTGTCTGAGTGAAGGCGAGCAGGCAGAGGAAACGAGGCTCCGGCCACACGCGAGCGCACATATGTCCCAACCCGCTACATTTATACGCTTAAAAAGTTACAATCAGTCCCTTTAATGTGACTTTTTTTACAACTTTTTCCTCTAAAATGCTTCGTACCTTCATATATCACGCTTCATACCATAAAATGCTTCCAAATTTCATTGCTGGGACTATGAAATGTCCGTAGTTGCAGAAACACTCCTAAACAACAATGTGACAACAATAAAGTATAGTATATGTTGTATATTATGGGATGGGCTGTGGATTGACTGAAGCGAGGCTGCAGCAGGTTGAGAGGAAAAGAAAACGGTGTAATCTAATCAGACAGTTGCCGTCTGGTTAACCAACAACAACTAAAAAGTAGAAGTCACACACACCTGACAGCTAAAACTGCTGAGCTGATAAAGCAACAAACGGCCCGCTGATAAGGCTCCCTGTTTACCCACGATGCCAAGCGGCGTTATCAGTCAAACAGAGGAGCGGTTTCCTGCTTCCTGCTGGCATCGACCCCTCTGACCAGGAGGAAGGAAACACCTTATATGGGCACTATCTGAGGAACTACACTGGTTCATTATCCTGAGAATACACCGTAAAGTATGTGGACACGCACGCGTTTCTGGGTCTGACGGCGCCGTAAAGAAATGGTTCTCCCAGTTTGGTGCGGAAGAACGTGACCTCAACCCCATCCATGGAACACCAACCTGTTCCGACTCCCAACTCGTCAAACAGAGCCGTTCTGGTCAGCGCCCATCAGCATCGGAAAACCAACGCACGGAGGCGCCCTTTAGCGACAGTATGTGACAAACCGGGCTTTCACCTAACTCCAATGTAAACCCACCCGCAGCGCCATTCAACAGTCAGAGCAGTGACGTAGTATTAAGCGTGAGAGTATTTTGTCACGTGAGTCGTTAGTCAGTGAAGTTAACGTCGACCACGACCGTTTCCTAAACCTAACTAAGTGGTTGTGTTGCCTAAACCTAACTTCCTGTGACGTTTATTTTGAAAGGACACTATGCATGTAAAGAGCGTATATTGACACGTCCAAAAGCAACGCTAGAGGGGAACCACGTGCGTCGGTCTCCGATGCCGCCCTTAACGGACTTTCACGCTATTAATACTACGTCACTTGCTTCAACCATTGAATTACGCCATCGCCATCTTGGCTTTTAGCCGTCGCCATCTTGGTTTTTGGTTGTCGCCATCTTGGTCTTTGGTTGTCGCCGTCTTGGCGTTTGGCCGTCTGGCCATCTTGGCGTTTGGCCGTCGCCGTCTTGGCGTTTGGCCGTCGCCGTCTTGGCGTTTGGCCGTCACGTTGGAGCTCATTTATTATGGATTGAGTGTTTTAACGTTGACGGTTGTGTGCTGGTTTATAAAAAGAAGTTGGAGCAGATGACAGGAAGTAGAGCGAGTCAGTCACCTGTTTTATTATCTCTCTGTGTGATAATAATAAAAACCACACAGGTTTATTTTTAACTGCCACAGGTGGCAGAACGCCGTCTGATGGGATAATAACATGTGACCTGATTATAAAGTTTCACTTCATCTCGACGGCAGTGGGAAGTTCCTCTCATCCAACATTATACTGACTGACACAAATCATTGCTCGTAATAAACTGTTAAAACTGGAGTTGTCTCCTAGAAAGTATGTTTGTATACAACTATTTTGTAACTGCAAATATGTTTAGAGGGAAACGTGATTACTGGTATGTGTGGAATTAGTAGAAGCTCTGAATGCGACCACTGAGTAGTCGTATTCATGAGCAGTTTAGTTGTTGTCTCATCAGCAGGATGCTGGCAAGCTGTCGTACGGTTGCAGCAAATGTTTGATTAGGACATGTCCCGTCCCCAGTTTCCTGTCTCTTTGATCTCAGGTGAGACAGCCCCTTCCCCCCCCTCCCACACACACACACACACACACACACACAGTTCACAGCAGCTTGGACATCTAATCTTATTTGTGGTTGTATTCAAACGTCTCGATAAGATAAAAACACCTTTACCATCTCTGTCTCTCATCATCATTAATGGTCTTCTATTTGATATATTGTCTGTATTGATGTTTCTTGTTTTTTTGCAATACTTTGTAATTTTCTCTTACTATTATGCACCGAAACACCAAATCAACATCCTTGTATGTGAAAACGGACAAACCAAACTCTGTTTTCATGTTACCTGAAGGCCACCGTAGCTCTCCAACGCGCTTGTGAAACTGTGGTACCGCCAGCCACCGTCTGACTGCTGTTGCTCTGAGGGATACTCAGTTGGTTGCAATCTGCAACCACACCACTAGATGCCACCAAATCCTACACACTGTGCCTTTAAAGGGACTGTTTGTAAGAATCAGAAATTGTTGTAACAGCGACACCTGTGGCCGTTAAGTCAACCAAAGACACCTGTTGCTCATGCTCGCCCGTGTGCACGCTCTACGTGAATGTAAGCAAGCATCCGTCAACACAGTGAGGAGACACACATCAGCTAAAAGCACAGCATCACTAGAGTTCAGCTGCTTGGCAGTAATGTTAGCTGACCAGACCAAGGTCTCTCCATGAATCAATGCTGATCCTAGTGTTGGATTTTCCTGCCTCAGCCTCCCGACCGCGGCCGGAGGGAACGGGGAAGACGCCGGAGTTTTGGTGGGAGACGGTAACGTTTCTCTCTGCGGAGCCCCGTCAATTAAGGAGACACGGGAAGCCTCTGTTGGTCTGGAGGAGCTGCAGCAGTTATTTCTGACCAAACGTCCACTGAACATTCACTAGATACTCTCAGAGCTAAACTAACTCTTCTGCAGTGTGGAGTGAGCAGCGTGCACGGGAGAGGTATTTTTTTCGAATATTTTTCAGACTTTTTTTTCGAATATTTTTAAGACTTTTTTTTCGAATATTTTTCAGACTTTTTTTTTCGAATATTTTTCAGACTATTTTTTTTCGAATATTTTTCAGACTATTTTTTTTGAATATTTTTCAGACTTTTTTTTTCAAATATTTTTCAGACTTTTTTTTCCGAATATTTTTCTGACTTTTTTTTAATATATTTTTTATACTTTTCAGACATTTTT
>CAKAOH010039296.1:0-16995 GCA_916701665.1 Sebastiscus tertius | reverse complement strand
TGTGTGTGTGTGTGTTCGTGTTCAGATGGTACACTTCCTGTCCAGCGGCGGCGGAGGACTCACGCCTTCGGTGGAGGAGACCATCAGAGCTGTCTGAGACCGCTGACGGAGGACGACAACGACTGCAACGAGTCTGACGGAGATCCTGGTACACAATATGTTTTATGTTTTATTACGTTTTATTTATGTTTTATTTATGTTTAATATGTTTTATTCTTCCTGGACCAAAGCTATGCTAACGCTAATGCTAATGGTAATGGTAATGGTAATGCTAGAACTGACCAGTATGCTAACATTAGCCTGGTACTTAAGTGACGTCATGTGACCTGTGTTGACCTGTGTGACACCATGTGACCTCTGTGACACCATGTGACCTGTCAGAGTGCCGGGAGACGGACTGGTTGAGGTGTGCTGCAGGTAAAGGCTCGTACCAGGTGACCGGTTGGGGTCTGAAGAGGCAGCAGTTCGTCGCTCTGATGTGGAAACGCTTCCTGTACGCTCGCCGCTCCAGGAAGGGCTTCTTCGCTCAGGTATGCTGACACCTGATGAGATATAAAGAACATATATGTTTATATCATTACGTATGAATATATTATTATTATTATTATTATTACATTATTGTATTATCTATCTATCCATCTATCCATCTATCCATCGATAGATATATATATATATTTTATAGATTTGTGTCTCCTGTAATTACTCCTATAAATATAAATTAATCTTATAATAATAATAATAATAATAATAATAATATAATAATTATAATAACTCCTTCAGATCGTCCTCCCTGCTGTCTTCGTCTGCATCGCTCTGGTCTTCAGTCTCATCGTCCCCCCGTTTGGAAAATATCCCAGTCTTGAGCTCCAGCCCTGGATGTACGAGGACCAGGTCACCTTCATCAGGTACAGGCTGTCTCACACTGTCTCACACTGTCCCACGCTGTCCCACGCTGTCCCACGCTATTGCTAAATGAATAACATGATTATTATACATACATATATATTGTAATAACGTGCTTATTAAGAGCAGAAACACACCTGTATCACTGAACTCAGGTAAATGTCTTGTGTCTCGTGTTTCTTTGTGTTCAGTGACGACGCTCCCGGAGACGCCAACATGCAGAAGTTATTAAGCGCTCTGTTGAACCCGCCGGGCTTCGGGACGCGCTGCATGGACGGACATCCCATCCCGTAAGAAGACAATATAATAAAATACATCAATCCTGTGTTAGAAACTGTCAGTATCAATAATAATCTATTGATTTATAATAATTTATAGATTTATAATAAATATAATCTATTGATATATAATGATCTATTGATATATAATAAATCTAATCTATTTTATTTCTAAACTATATTTATTCATTCATTTAGTCTCAAAGTTATGTTTGATGTTTTTAGTTGACATTAAATATAAACACTGTAATCCTGAATCTTTAATTATGAATCAATCAGACATACAGTATGATTATTGATTATTGATTATGTCCCCGTCCCCGTCCTCAGAGAGGCTCCGTGTACGATGGGCGACGAGGACTGGTCAATTCCTGACATCCCTGAAAGCGTCCAGCAGCTCTTCAGCTCCACCAACTGGACCATGGAGGATCCGTCTCCGGCCTGCTTCTGCAGCTGCGACGGGAAGAAGAAGATGCTGCCAGACTGTCCTGCTGGAGCCGGAGGACTGCCCCCCCCTGAGGTCAGAACCAGAACCAGAACTTCTGTTGTTCTAACCACATGACACAGATATTTAATTACATATAGAATATTTATTTCATGTTATATCTGCTTATATTCTGATGTTTGTTGTTGTATGTATGTATGTATGTATGTATGTATAAATATATTTATGTATATATATTGTTGTTGTTTTCCAGATGAAGCTGAGTGCCAACGACTCTCTGCAGAACCTGACAGGAAGAAACATCTCTGACTACCTGGTGAAAACATACGCTCAGATCATCGGCAAGAGGTGGGACAATATACTGCAGTATACAGTGTATTTATGAATAAATACACTGTAAACTGCACACATTAAATACACAATAATACACAGTAAAGACACAGTTAATACACAGTAATACAGAGTAAAGAGTATTACTGTGTGACTAACAGCTTGTGTCTGTTCCCAGTCTGAAGAACAAAGTGTGGGTGAATGAATTCAGGTCAGTCTTTTTTAATTCTTTCTGTTCTGCTATTATTTTGTAAAGTCGTTGTTTCCTGTTTGTCACATGATGATCTGGTGTTTCTCTCTGCAGGTACGGAGGCTTCTCATTGGGCGCCAGGAGCACTCAGGTCCTTCCACCGGCCAATGAGATCGACGACGCCATCGAACGACTCAGAAAGATCTTTGAGTTACAGAAGGTCAGTTTATTCATGATTAATTAATTAATTTAATTAAATGAATAAACTTCATTAGATGAATGAAGTCTTCTGATGAAGGTCAGTTTATTTATAATTAATGAATCTAATATAATACATTTAATTTAATTTAATTAATAAATGTCCTTAAATAAATTAAGTCTTCTGATGAAGGTCAGTTTATTTAGAATTTATTTATTTTATTTAATTAATAAACTTCATTAGATGAATGATGTCTTGTGATGAAAATCAGTTTATTTATAATTAATTAATTTAATTAATAAACTACATTAAATGAATGAAGTCTTGTGATGGTCAGTTTATTATTTTAATTAATTAAATAAATAAATGAAATGAATGAACTGTTGTGATGAATGATGGCGTGTGTTTCAGGGCGCCGCTGCAGATCGATTCCTCGACAGTTTGTCAGGTTTCATCAACGGTTTGGACACAAAGAACAACGTGAAGGTGAGAAACTGCCGGCTGAAGAAGACCCTGTGGTGTGGTCAAAAGCTCTGGGAAAAAAACAGAAGAAAACACACCTGCATGACGTAGAAAGTTCTGATCAATATTAAACGACTCTTACCTCTCTCTGATTAATGAGTCATTAATAGGTTGATATCAGGCGAATGATGAGCTGTGATGTCACCTGTCCTCAGATCTGGTTCAACAATAAAGGCTGGCACAGTATCGGCGCCTTCATCAACGTGATGAATAACGGCATCCTGAGAGCGAACCTACCTGAGGGGAGCAACCCCGACCTGTACGGCATCAGATCCTTCAACCACCCGCTGAACCTCACCAAGGAGCAGCTGTCACAGGTGGCGCTGTGAGTACTCACCTGACAGGAAGTACACCTGACACACCTCAGCTGACAGGAAGTACACCTGTCAGCGACCTCACCTGACAGGAAGTACACCTGACACACCTCAGCTGACAGGAAGTACACCTGACTCACACCTCACCTGACACATCTCACCTGACAGGAAGTACACCACAGTCCATGACCACCGTCACCGTGGTACCCTGGTTACCCTGGTTACCCTGGTTACCGTGGTTACTGTGGCTTATCTCTGACTGGGGCCAGCTGTCTGAGAAATGCTCTCTCTCCTGTCTAACTCCTCCTCCCGTCTGTCTCCAGGGTAACGACCTCCGTGGACGTCCTCGTGTCCATCTGCGTGATCTTTGCCATGTCCTTCGTCCCGGCCAGCTTCGTGGTCTTCCTCATCCAGGAGCGAGTCAATAAAGCCAAACACATGCAGTTCATCAGCGGCGTGCAGCCGCTGCTCTACTGGGTCGCCAACTTCATCTGGGACATGGTGAGACGCCGCGGACGCCAGCCGACCAGCTCAGGCTGGTTAAAGTGAACGTGTTAGCTCTGAAGTTAGTTATCAGTGTTGATGTTGTTGTTGTTGTTTGTGTCTCTACAGTGTAACTACGTCGTCCCGGCAACGCTGGTCGTGGTCATTTTCATCTGTTTCCAGCAGAACGCCTACGTGTCGTCCAACAACCTGCCGGCTCTCGCACTGCTGCTGCTGCTCTACGGGTCAGACACACAGTACTACTACACAGTACTACCACACAGTACTACTACTACACAGTACTACTACATAGTACTAGTACTACACTGAACAGAATAACTCATGTCTTTATAATCTCACCATGAGGTCCCTTTAGTGTCTGTTCTGGAGCTTTTAGTGGAGGTTAAATGTCCTCTCTGTTGTCTCTGCTGTCTCCAGCTGGTCCATCACTAATGTCCTCTCTGTTGTCTCTGCTGTCTCCAGCTGGTCCATCACTCCTCTGATGTATCCGGCCTCCTTCTTCTTTAAGATCCCCAGCACGGCGTACGTCGTCCTCACCAGCGTCAACATCCTCATCGGCATCAACGGCAGCATCTCCACCTTCGTCATGGAGCTGTTCGGAAACAACGTGAGTCCACGCCGTGACACCGCAGCGTTAGTCTGGAGATCAGAGTTAGTCTGGAGATCAGAGTTAGTCTGGAGATCAGAGTTAATCTGGACTGAAGGTTTAATCTGGAGACTAACTTGTTGTTCTCAGGAGATCGGAGGAATCAACGACATCCTGAAGAACGTGCTCCTCATCTTCCCTCACTTCTGTCTCGGTCGAGGACTCATCGACATGGTGAAGAACCAGGCGATGGCCGACGCCCTGGAGAGATTCGGTAACACACACACATTATTTTATTTTGATAAGCTCGTTCATCTGTTCCTGTGACTTCCTGCCGTGTTGCTGGCTGCTGATTGGCTGCTGAGGCCGTGGCGGTGTTGTGTAACGGTTGTGTGGATGTCGGTTCCAGGTGAGAACCGGCTGCGGTCCCCTCTGGAGTGGGACATGGTGGGGAAGAACCTGTTTGCCATGGCGGTGGAGGGAGTCGTGTTCTTCATCATCACCGTCCTCATCCAGTACCGCTTCTTCATCAAACCCAGGTACACCCAGTACTACTACATGTACCCAGTACTACATGTTGTATCCAGTACTACTACATGTACCCAGTACTACTACATGTACCCAGTACTACTATGTTGTACCCAGTACTACTGCATGTACCAAGTACTACTACATGTACCCAGTACTACATGCATGTACCCAGTACTACTACATGTACCCAGTACTACATGTTGTACCCAGTACTACTACATGTACCCAGTACTACTACATGTACCCAGTACTACTACATGTACCCAGTAATACTACATGTTGTACCCAGTACTACTACCTGAGCTCAGTGTGTGTCCGTGTGTCTGCAGGTCGGTCAGTAAACTCAATAAACTGGGACCGCTGGGAGACGAGGACGAAGACGTGGCCCGAGAGAGACACAGGGTCGTCCACGGCCTCGGACACGGAGACATCCTGGAGCTCCGACAGCTCACCAAGGTTCACGTACACTTCAGTCCGTCATGTGACGAGTATTCATTCACACTTTGGGCAAACTTTGGGCAAGCTTTGGGCAAACTTTGGGCACACTTTGGGCAAACTTTGGGCAAGCTTTGGGCAAACTTTGGGCACACTTTGGGCACACTTTGGGCACACTTTGGGCAAACTTTGGGCAAGCTTTGGGCAAACTTTGGGCACACTTTGGGCAAACTTTGGGCAAGCTTTGGGCACACTTTGGGCACACTTTGGGCACACTTTGGGCACACTTTGGGCACACTTTGGGCAAACTTTGGGCAAACTTTGGGTAAACTTTAGACAAACCTTGAGCAAACTCTGTGTCCTGCAGGTGTTTAAAATGAAACAGAAGCCAGCAGTGGATCGACTGTGTGTCGGGATTCCACCTGGAGAGGTGAGACTCATCACACTCATCCAATAATTAATAAACATTTACACTAAATAAAAGCGTCACTAATAAATATGAACTGTGTGCGTGTGCGTGCGTCAGTGCTTCGGGCTGCTCGGTGTGAACGGAGCTGGAAAGACGACGACCTTTAAGATGCTGACAGGAGACACGCTGGTGACCAGCGGCGAGGCCTTCCTGGCTGGCAAGAGGTGAGGTCAAAGGTCACAAAGGTTTGAGAGTTCAGGACCTGAAGCTGACCTCAGGTCTGTTGTTGTTGTTGTTGTTGTTGTTGTTGCTGCTGCGGTTGCTGCTGTTGCCGTGGTTACTGCAGCTGAAAACAGCCGCTTTATTCTGAGGATTAATTTAAGCAGTCGAACCTGAAATGAACCTGATTAACTTTATTTATTTATTTCTCATATAAACTGTTCAGTTGGGTTTTATGTTCATGTTTGTTTTTCCCAACATGAAGTGGTATATATTTATATATACAAAATAAATACTTATATTAAATATATTTATATATAAATGAGTTTATTGAGTGTAAATAAAGTGGAATCCGCCTTTAAAACACAGACTGGTTTGTTCCTCATTAAGCTCATTAATTAGAATTAAAACACGTTCAAGTGTCTCTAAGGTCATGAGGTTCTCAACCTGCGGCCCTGGTACCCTGCAGAGGTCCGCAACACTCACAGGAAGGGTCCGGTGTTGTTCTCATGAGTCTTTGTGTGTGTGCAGCATCCTGAGGGAGATCAACGAGGTCCACCAGAACATGGGCTACTGTCCTCAGTTTGACTCCATCAACGAGCTGCTGACAGGAAGAGAACACCTGGAGCTGTACGCCGTCCTCAGAGGCGTCCCCGAGAAGGAAGTCTGTGACGTGAGTCTGAACACACGGTGGTGATGAAGATGATGAAGACGGTGGTGGTGGTGGTGGTGGTGATGATGGTGATGATGTTTGATTGACAGGTGGCGGAGTGGGGGATCAGGAAGTTGGGTCTGGTGAAGTACGCTGATAAAGCAGCAGGAAGTTACAGCGGAGGAAACATGAGGAAACTGTCCACAGCGATGGCGCTGATCGGAGCGCCGCCCGTCGTCTTCCTGGTAACACACACACACGTTTTAAACATTTTTATTTTTTATTTCTTTTATGCCTTTATTAATAGTTCAAAGAAAGTTGTTTTTCAGAATAAAGCAGGAAGTAATATAAATATAAACTTTAGACAAACTTTAGACAAACTTATAGAGAAGTAATGCAGAGAGAATAAATAAAGAGAACATGTGAATATCCAGTTAAAGTCGGTGTATTGATGAAGATGAAGATGTGATCACCGTATCATTAATTTCAGAGCTGCTCAGATTTCGATGTTAGTTTTTTTATAGAGCAGCTGTGTTAAAGCTGCAGAGTTACACAACAGCATCAGACCAGCGTCAGCCAATCAGAGAGCAGCTGCAGAGGGGAGGGGGGTTTAACAGAAGATTAAAGGAGCTGCTGCTGTTTACTGAGGAGAGAAGAAGAGAGACAGAGGAAGTTAGAACTACAACCAGAGAAGAAGAGTTATTGAGCAGTGATGTCCCTCCTCCTCCCCCTCGTCCTCCTCACCTTCACCTTCTGCTTCCTGCTTAATCTGTGGGCCAACGTTAACCTGGCTGTCCTCCTCGTTACAGGACGAGCCCACCACGGGGATGGACCCCAAAGCTCGCCGCGCCCTCTGGAACACCATCCACAGCATCATCAAGGAGGGACGCTCCGTCGTCCTCACCTCGCACAGGTAGGACACGTCCACCGTGTTGTCTGCTTGTCTTCAGTTAGTGTCCCCACTTCACCTCATATTGGTAGGACAGACACCAACGTGAGGACAGGAAGTTTCCTCAGTTTGTCTCCTTACTTTGTGTCCTCAGCTTGTCTCCTGTGTGTATTACCTGTGTGTATATTAACTGTATGTGTGTTGTGTGTCTCAGCATGGAGGAGTGTGAGGCGTTGTGTACCAGGATGGCCATCATGGTGAACGGACGGTTCAGATGTCTCGGCAGCGTCCAACACCTGAAGAACAGGTAACGCTGACTAGAAATGATGACGTTGTCTATGAGGTTTGGTGACGGGTTAACCGTCAACCTGCAGGTGTTATAAATGGTGATTTTGTCTATCAGGTTCGGTGACGGGTACACCATCATCCTGCGGGTGGCGGGGCCCAACGCCGACCTGCTGCCCGTCATGAAGTTCATCGAGAGCGAGCTGAGCGGCAGCACGCTGAAGGAGAAACACCGGAACATGCTGCAGTATCAGCTGCCTTCGTCTCTCACGTCGCTCACTCACATCTTCTCCATCCTGGCCCAAAATAAAGAGACGCTGAGGATCGAGGACTACTCCGTCACTCAGACCACGCTGGACCAGGTAATCTAACGGGAAGTCAACGGGACTGATGGGAAATGTGGTCTCGATGTTGATTTGTCAGAACTGACGGACTTCCTGTTTGTTGTTTCAGGTGTTTGTGAACTTCGCGAAGGACCAGAGTGACGACTATCACTCCAAAGACAACTCCGTGAGGCGGAGAAACGTCGCCATCGAGGTTCCCACGCTGAGCTGCAGCCAAGGAGCCGCTGAGGGAGGGGGCGCGATGGGGGAGAGCGCCGTGTGATGTGATGTCATCTCACCTTGTGGTGACGTCGTACTGATTTGAATACTGTGGGCGGAGTCACCTGCTGCCTCATGCCAGTCAATGCAAATGATTTCCTGCGAAGGCGCCGAGCCGCCCGCCGAGCCGCCCGCCGACCAGACTGAGCGTTAAAAGAAAACTTGAATAACTGCCTCCAGACTTCTTCTTCTTCTGTGACCGCTCCTCCAGACTTCTTCTTCTGTGGTTGATCCGCTGACTCCAGTGAACTCTTCAGGGTCTGTTTGTTTTTCCGAAACCAACGATGAAGAATCCAAATCATTTCAAACGGCCGAGGGCTCGACTGCAACAATCAGATTTTTAGAGAAAACGTTTGATTCCGTTTTTATCGTGTCAGTTTTTATTTATATGTGTAGCCGTCTTATTTTAGCGGGGGCATGACTGTTTCCTGTAGTGTCTAACAGCCAATCAAAGCGCTCGATGCAAAGTGCTGCACAAAGAAGACAATGATTGATTTTATAGTTTTTTTTAAGAAAAGATGCTAAAAACGAGCAGATTTGTCGTGTTTGGTTGTGAAACAGTGAAAAATACCTCATCAGCTCCTGGAAGCACACTACAGTATTGACCAGTTGAACAGCCGATCGATCGGCACTTTTACGTGATCTCACCATCAGTTTGTGTTTGCACTGAAACTCTGTTTGTCTCTGATCATCATGTTGTTTATTTAATGTGACAGAAAAGGCTGATGGGAACTGTTACCGACTGAACAACAACACAATAAATGAAACAAATCGACCGTCTGCCTGCTGTCGACTTTTTATCAGCTCAGTGTGAAGTTTGACTTTTATTGTGAAAGGGAGGAAGTCTGACAAAGTCACATGATCAGTGGACGGACGGACGTTACAACTCTGTCTCCTAGAAATAATCTGCAACAGAAAATACAGAAACGTACGGAGCCCCCCTAGGAGAACATTTTTATTAACTCGTTCCTTCGTTAGTAACTCGTTCCCTCGAGTTAGTCACTCGTTCTTTCGAGTTAGTAGCTCGTTCCCTCGAGTTAGTAACTCGTTCTTTCGAGTTAGTCGCTCGTTCCCTCGAGTTAGTAACTCGTTCTTTCGAGTTAGTAGCTCGTTCCCTCGAGTTACTTCATAGAGCACTTCTTCGAGGGAACGAGTTAATAAAGATGTTCTCCTAGGGCGGCTCCGTAGAAACGTAGTGATCAACATGAGGAAATGATGACGATCCAGTCAGTGATATATTTCATTGGTTTGTTTTTAAACCTGAACATCAAACAACTCTTCGTTCTGACTGAGCACATGTGCGGTCCTGGCAGCCATCTTTGTAGTTTTACAGTGACAGCCATGTTGTTTGTAGGCCGTGCAGACTCAGTCGCCATCTTGAGACAAGAAGCCATCTCGTCTTTGTCTCTCACACACAAACGCTCTTTATTAGTTGTTTAGTTAGATTAGTATTGTTTTTTTTTTACACCTTTTATTATCTAATAAATAAATGTTTGTGGATTTTACATGCTGGTCTGTTTAATGTTGCATAAAAGAGAATAATGTCGACCGCTGCTGTCAAGAACTACAACATCCTTCAACTGATACCATCTATTGATCTGGTGATTTATGGTTATAGTTATCAATTCAATTATCAATCAGAGTTCCAAATTGGTAGTTTAGTAAACTTTGACACTTATTTTATGAGACTACATTAAATTTGATATAATTTTCTTTGTTTCAAAGAGTGATCCCTGAGGATGATTAAATATACATTAAATCATATTCAATATAATTAATAATTATTTTATATAGTCATTTTAATGTCTCTTTGAGCTTAAGCACCAACATTATGTAGTGCCCTGTTATTATCAATATATATTGATAATTTATTATTGATATTAATTATCTTTAATATTTTCTAATAACTAGCTCCTATCTGTCTCCAACAAGAGTTCTGTCACTATAAATAAAACCTGATCAACAGACTGACAACTGAAGACGAATGTTCTCGTTTCACTTTATTATTTTTACATCAGACAGAAGCCCCGCCCCCTCCAACATCCAGCCACATGATTGGACGCTGCTGCTGTCACTCACTCACACTGACTGACTAGTTCTTTAGTACTGAGACATAATTAGGGTTTAATTAATGTATTAATGATGAACTCCTTTCTAACAACGGACAAGGTAAGGATTAGTGTTACAGTGTTGGTCTCTGTTGCCGTGGAGATGCAGGTGTGAGGACAGGAAGTTACTTCAGCGGAGAGAAAGAACAGGGAAACATGAGTTTATTCTCCTGAGACACCAGATGGACGACGCTGTCTCTGACTGAGAGAGAGAGACAAAGACAAAGAGAGAGACTGTTGGTGTCCAGGCGTCTATATGTACATTTAGAAATGTATGATGTCACATGGTGTCACATGATGTATGATGTCACATGGTGTATGATGTCACATGGTGTCACATGATGTATGATGTCACATGGTGTATGATGTCACATGATGTCGAACTCTACAGCGTCTTGTGGGCGGAGTCTCACCTGCAGCGACCACTCTGGCGTCCGTGTGAGCTTTGTGTCGAACTTCAGCTCGCTGGTCGGCGCTCTCGAACCACCAGAGGGCGTGAACTGACCGAGACACGACACAGTGACATCATCAACACAGTGGAACTGGAAACTGAGGGTCCAGCAGGCCCAGAAGGTTCTGTGAAGAACCCTGAAGCAGGTTCTTCATGGGTTCCTCAGAAAACAGTCTGTTTATCTGGTTATTTTTTTAAAGTGTTGAGTATATATTTTTTACAGTGTACCTTTATTCAGCGGGCCACACTCGTTGTGGAACGCTCCCACCAGCTTGCCGTACCCCGGTGCATCATGGGAGGTAATGGCAGCCTGGAAGGCCTTGCCCCAAACTGCCGGACCGCCGGGACGCATCTGGAAGGAGACCAGCTCGTACACACCTGAAACACACCTGGCGTTATAACGAAAGCGTGATGTCACTGAGAGCAGTCATTGAGTGGTTACAGTGAGGGGGCGGGGCTTACCGCCCTCCTGCGGCGGCGTCTGCAGGCGGCTCCAGGGAACCAGGTAGGTGACCTCGTTGTCCTGAGACGTCAACATCGGTATCGCCTTGGAGATGTACTCTGAGATCCAGGAGGGGTCCTGAGATAGAGATGCCCGAACACCTGCACGCTGAGAATAACTGTCTGAGGAGGAGGAAGAGGAAGAGGAGGAAGAGTTAGTTACAGTTTTAAGACCTGGTGATGAAGAAGAACCTGTAAACGGATGAAGAAGAATGTCCTCACCATACTTCCATATATGGAAGACCTTGTTCAGGCCACCGTACTCAACGCTCCAATAGCCGATCAGCTGTGAGTGGGCGGTGCGCAGGTGGATCTTCTCATTGGTCAGCTTGAGGAAGGCAGCGTTCTGGTCTGGACGGATGCAGTAGGTGCGGAACTCATAGAAGGTTCTTTGTTCCTGTTGGGGACCCGTGGAGAGACGCACTCGAGGCTGCAGAGAGGAAGGAAGAGAGAAGAAGTCTCACTCTGACAGTAACACAGAGGAACAGTCAACTGGCTCAGAGCCTCAACGTCCACCTGGACTACAGACCGGACTGGACCTGGAACACGGAGACCTGTACAGGACACAGACTGATGCCACCAAACACCACAGGACAGCCTCCCTGCCGGTGGACATCAGTCTGTACAACTCCCCTCTGGACTGGACACTGACACTTGACACTTGACACTGAGCACTGGACACTGGACACTTCTTGACACTGAACACTGGATACTAGATACTAGACACTGGACACTTGGCATTGGGCATTGGGCATAGGATACTGGACATTTAGCATTGGGCACTGGGCACTGGACACTGGACATTGGGCACTGACACTGAACAATGGGCACTTGGCACTTGACATTTGACACTGGGCACTGACACTGATACTGATACTGCATCATGTGAAAACTGTAAAAGTAAGACAGTATAGTAAAGACAGTTCAGGAAGCTTTAAGTAAACTGCAGGTTTTGTTTTCTCTGCAGCAGCTGGTTAATGTTAAACTTCAGGGTCTGACCTTTCCTCTGAGATCAGTCCAAAGATCACCGACAACCAACAAACCGTCCAGATTAGAACCAGAATCAGTCCAAAGAAACCAGTTAGTCAGTTGTGGTCAGTTCAGGGTTATTAGTGGTTAGTTCAGGTTTAGTTGTGGTTAGTTATGGTTAGTTCTGGTTAGTTAGAGGTGAACTCACCTGAGCAGCAGCAGCAGGTGTGAACAGGGCTGAAGGTGTGAACAGGGCAGCAGCTGATCTCAGCGAGGAGCTCCTGAACTTCAACATGTTGAAAGTGAAGTGACAGAAAAGATAAGGAGAGCTCCAGCATACAGGAAGTTTGGTTGCAGACAGAGATCCTCTGTGACCAAGAGGTCTCACTCCATAGAGAGGAAAAACTCATAATATGTTCAGTGTTACCATAGCAACTGGGTTTGTACAGAACACACCAAAAATAAAGCAATAAAATGTGTTTCTATTCTCCTCACTCTTCTTTATGTTCTATTTTCTTCTTCTCTGTTTTGGATCCTGTGCATGAATCTATTTATTGCGTTTCTCTGATATCTCGTCTCTTATTTAAAGTACTCCTGTTTCAGAGATTCTTTGTGGTTTAATAAAATAAACTGATTCAGCCTCCAGAAGCATGTTTACCGGTAGATGTCCTCAAAGAGAGACACAACAGCACAACCAGCGGATCAAATAAAACTACAGAGCAGAAGCCTGGAGGAGAAAAACAGAAACCTGTCTGTAGTTTTGGTTCCTGAATCAGCTGCGGAGTGAGATCTCCTGTCGTCATCGGCAGAAGCTCTGTGACGACAGAGCTCTTTATTCGTATTAATTTATCTTGTACGATGTCATGACGTCACTCCTGTATTGATCCTATAAATATCTGAAATATTTAAAGTTTAATTTTTAAAAATAAAATACTTTTAGTTGTTTACCGGAACATAAACAACCGACGCGTTTTACGTCACATCCGGTCAGGAAGTGGAGCAGTACTGGAGGAGGCTCGTGCACTGGGGAGGTGTGAAGGTCTCGTGGAGTTCAACATGTGGAAGGTGGTCCAGGTGTTGGTCCGGACCGGTTGGACCGGGGCTCGGTGTCCGGTCCGGCGGGTTCTGACCCGGCAGCTCAGCAGCAGAACCGGAACCGGTCGGACCTGCACCGTGGACCCGAACCTGCAGGAGCAGTTCGTGTTTGTGGACTTTACAGGTGAGACACTGAAGACAGGTACAAGTACCACAAGAACTGAGAGGTTCTGTAAAAGTACTAATAACACACTGAAAATACTCTGCTAAAAGTAAATGTTCTGCATTCAACACCTGACTGAAGTAAAAGTATTTAAAGGGACTGTTTGTTAGAATCAGAAATGTGTTGTTAACAGCTTCACCTGTGTCCGTTAAGTCAACTAAAGTCAGCGTCCTGTGCTTGTGCTCGCTCTACATAGACATGAAGGAGCATCGCTCAACACAGTGAGGAGACACACGTCAGCTAAAAGCACAACATCACTCTATAGTTCAGCTGCTTGGCAGTAATGTTAGCTGACCAGACCAAGGTCTCTCCATGAATCACTGCTGATCCTAGTGTTGGCTTTTCCCGCCTCGGCCTCCCGACCGCGGCCGGAGGGAACGGGGGAGACGCCGGAGTTTTGGTCGGAGACGATAACGTTTCTCTCTGCGGAGCCCCGTCACTTCACAAGACACGGGAAACCTCTGTTGGTCTGGAGGAGCTGCAGCAGTTATTTCTGACCAAACGTCCAAAGAACATTCACTAGATATTCTCAGAGCTAAACTAACTCTTCTGCAGTGTGGAGTGAGCAGCATGCACGGGAGAGGTGGAGGAGAGAGAGAGAAGGAGCGCGGTGTGTGAGTGAAGGCAGGCAGAGGAGCGGTCTGAACAGCGTAGCCACACGCGAGCGCGCATGGGATCCCGCCCCGGTAGATTTATACGTGTAAAGTTACAAACAGTCCCTTTAAGAATTAGTATCTAAATGTAGTAAAAGTACTGCTGTGTCAGTAATCAGTGGTATTAGTATTCTCTATCTGATGTTTCTGATTAATATCACTTCCTGTTAATGTTTCACATTAAAAGCCAGAACCAGCAGAGGGATGCCCCTTGACCTGCTTGGAGGCTTTTAATTTGAAAGATGTTCAGGAAGTGTTCAGCAGCGAAGCAGACGTGATAGAGAAAAGTATAGATTACAATGTAATAGATTACAATGTAACATCACACAATGTATATTAATGAGAAGGTAAAGTCAATAGAGCTTCTCCTGTGGTTGTGATTCTTCTTCTGTGGTTCAGATCCAGAGGAGGACCGTCAGGAGGACAAAGACCTCGTCCATCAGCTGAGCCTCGGCTCCTCCTCTCCTCCTCCTCCTGGACCTCCTCAGGTTCCTCCTCAGGTTCCTCCTCAGAGACACCTGAGGTCTCTGGAGCGCCAGCTGCAGGTGTTGAGGGGCGCGGCCCAGCAGGAGGCGGCGCCAGACTCTCTCATCCAGTTCCAGGACGTGGACTTCCCGCTGGATGAGGACGTTGTGTCATCGAAGAGGAAGAAGAAGAAGAAGAAGGAGGCGGCAGGTAAAGGTGAGCACAAAGTCTTCGGCACTGCGGACGTGGACGAACCGGTCAGCGACACCTGCTGCTCAGGCTGCGGGGCCATGCTGCACTGCACCGCCGCCGCCGTCCCCGGCTACCTGCCCAGCGAGAAGTACAAGGCGCTGCTGGAGGAGGAGCGTCTGAACGGGGCAACCTGCCAGCGCTGCCACCTGCTGACCCACCACCACAAGGCCCTGAACCTGCACATGAGCTCGGACCAGTACCGGGCCGTGGTGCAGCGGCTCCGGCCCCTCAAGGCTCTGGTGCTGCTCGTCGTCGACCTGCTGGACGTCCCCGACTCCATCGTCCCCGACCTGCCCGAGCTGGTGGGGACCAACAAACATGTCGTCGTCCTCGGCAACAAGATCGACCTGCTGCCCGGAGACTCGCCCAACTACCTTCAGCGGATCAAACGCCAGCTGGCTCGGTACTGTCAGGACGCCGGCTTCGGCGGGCAGGTGACCGACGTCCACCTGATCAGCGCCAAGACGGGCTACGGCGTGGAGAGTCTGATCTCCAGCCTGCAGAGGTCATGGAAGTACAAAGGGGACGTGTACCTGGTGGGCAGCGCCAACGCCGGCAAGTCCACGCTCTTCAACACGCTGCTGGAGTCCGACTACTGCAAGTCCAAAGCCTCCGACATCATCCACAAGGCCACCATATCACCCTGGCCCGGTGAGCACCAGACTGCATTCATAGGTCTACACGTTTAGTGATGTCAGACACACAGAGCTCACAAAGCATGATGGGAACTGGTCCTCTCAATTCATAATATTATAATAATAATAATAATAATAATATAAGCTAAACTGTATAATAATAATAATAAAACAAAACTGTATAAACTAATATAATAATAATAATAATAATAATAATAATAATATAAGCTAAACTGTATAATAATAATAATAAAACTAAACTGTATAAAACTAATAATAATAATCTAATATTTCCTCTGTATTTAACTTTGATCAGCTGACCAGCTGTGCCGCTCTGTGATTGGTCGTCATGTGACTGTGTGTTTTGTCCTGCCGTGGTGCGTTCAGGGACGACTCTGAACCTGCTGAAGTTTCCCATCATCAACCCGACTCCCTACAGGATGTTCAAAAGACGGGAGAGACTGGATGCATCGGAGAGACAGACGGAGAGCGAGCTGTCTCCGGACGAGCTGAAGACACTGAGACACCTCAGCAAACAGGGATACCTAGTGGGTAAGACGGGGGGACAGACAGGGATACCTAGTGGGTAAGACGGGGGGACAGACAGGGATACCTAGTGGGCAAGACGGGGGGACAGACAGGGATACCTAGTGGGTAAGACTAGAGGACAGACAGGGATACCTAGTGGGTAAGACGGGACAGACAGGGACACCTAGTGGGTAAGACTAGAGGACAGACAGGGATACCTAGTGGGTAAGACGGGACAGACAGGGACACCTAGTGGGTAAGACGAGAGGACAGACAGGGACACCTAGTGGGTAAGACAAGAGGACAGACAGGGACACCTAGTGGGTAAGACAAGAGGACAGACAGGGATACCTAGTGGGTAAGACAAGAGGACAGACAGTTTTGTCGCCCTCCAGATGGACAAGAGGACAGGAGGGTTAGGACAGGGTAACTCTAACTCTACAACAAAACTGTCTGTCTCTCCTCCTCACCAATAAATCACCTGTCCTCCTGTCCTCCTGTCTACCTGTTCTCCTGTCCACCTGTCTACTTGTCCTCCTGTCCACCTGTCCTCCTGTCGTCCTGTCTGTCCTCTGGTCCAGGTCGTGTTGGCAGGACGTTCCGGTCCGTCCAGTCCAGACGTGACGTGATCGAGTTCGATCCCGACAGTTTGGCCTTTGGAGAAAACGATGACGAAGAGACGACGACGATGAAGACAGGTGAGGGGACATCTGATTGGACGAAAGATCTCTGATGTCATCACTTTACAGTTTTATCAACGTCCATGACATCTCTGACCTCTGACCTTTGACCTTTGTGTGACTTTTCAGCTCCCAGCAGGTCAGCTGACGAGTTCACCTTCAACGAGCTGAAAGACGCTCACTGGCTGTTTGACACGCCGGG
>CAKAOH010039295.1:0-74488 GCA_916701665.1 Sebastiscus tertius | reverse complement strand
CACACACGCACATGCACACACGCGCACAGACACACACACACACACACACACACACACACACACACACACACACACACACACACACACACACCTGAGTTGTTGTGGTTTGAAAACAAGCAGTCAGCAAACAATGTATTCTGTTAAAAAGCCATTAACACTGAGAGGTGGAGAGGTCAAGAATGATAGAGAGACACACCGAGGCAGGAGAGAAAGAAAGAAAGAAATACTGCAATAAGAAAGAAAAAGAAAGAAAGAAAACAATACTGCAACAAGAAACAAACAAACAAAAATATACTGCAACAAGAAAGAAAGAAACAAAAAGAAAGAAAGAAAGAGATACTGCGACAAGAATGAAATAAAGAAAGCAAGAAAAATATACTGCAACAAGAAAGACAGAAAGACAGAAAGACAGAAAGAATGAGAAAACAAAGGCAGAGAGGAGGAATTAGAGAAAGAGAGAGTGACCTCTGTCTGAACTCACTGGTGAACTTCTGCCTCAGTGTACTCCAGTTAACCTGTCACACACACACACACACACACACGCACTCACAATGCACACATGCATGCACGCACGCGCGCGCACACACACACACACACACACACACACACACACACACACACACACACTAATGGAGTGCAGCAGCAGGAGGAGAATATGTGTGTTTCCAGTTCAGCTTTGGAAGTATGAATGGGAGCTGATCCCAGCATGTGTCATGTCAGCACTGGCTCCTGTCTCTCTCTCTCTCTCACACACACACACACACACACACACACACACACACAGACACAAATGCACAAGCATGCATATACACAATATCCATAATAGCCACAGTTTTTCAGAGCAAACACGTCACAGCAGAGAAAACATGAAACGTGGCAGATAAACATCCGGGTGTCTCTCATTGGCTGCTAATGATGTCATCTTAACTCAGCTCAATCAAAGACAAATAACAGCTCACTGAAGAAGGTTCAGTCTGAACCTGAGAGTAGAGCTTTAGGAAGCAGTAAACAGAGACACGTCACTCATCAATAAAGATGTCTGGATATTGTACCTGTCCGTGTTGGAGGTGCTCGTGCACGAGAACAGACACGGGAGGAAAGCAGAGAGATTCAATTTTGTGACTATTTCACAATGAGACTGTATTACATCATTCTAGTAAACTACTGGTAGTATACAAGAATATTAACATTACCAATATCCATCAACAGCACAGTTTAAAAAAATGACCTTATTTAGTATGCATACTGTCAAAAACCTGCTTAAACTCAGTCTGTAATCTGGATTTGGGACATTTGGGCACAAAACTGAACAAGTAAGGAAGACACACCAGGAGGTGTAAAAGATTGGTGGTGTCTTCCAAACGTGGGCAAAAGAAGGCTGCTTTGATTGGTCGCACTGGCTGTCAATCACTGTAAGAATCTTGGAGAAACATCAGCATGACATGAGGAGGACATGTTGGATTGTTAAGATTGAATCAAAGTTGATCTGACTTCCTCTCCGTGTGTCTCTATCAGTTCAACAGGCTGTGGTGTCAGAGCCTGGTGGAGGAAAGGTAAACATAACTAACATGGAATATCAGCGACACCTAGTGGTGATGACCACACAGTGCAAATCCAAAGCACAGCATGTAGTCATTCATCTTTATTTGGTAACACTTTATAATAACTATCATTTATGGTAAATAAATAAATGGTAAATTGATAGTTAATCAAAATTTAGTTAAGTTATTTTACTGTTAACAAACACTGAAATTATAATGAACGTTTTCTAATTATTAATAATGCTATAACTTGTGATTTTAACAGTTTTAAATCTTTATAATAAACATCATTTATGATAAATAAATAAATGGTAAATTGATAGTTAATCAAAATTTAGCTAAGTTATTTTACTGTTAACAAACAATGAAATTATAATGATTTTCTAATTATTAGTAATGCTATAACTCGTGATTTTAACAGTTTATTGTTGCACACATTATAACATTTTATAAACTATATTAAGTGTTTGTTAATGATTACAAAATGATCTGTAAACCTTAAAAAAAAAATTTGTAAACCATCTATAAACATTATTTGGATGTCTGTTATAAAGTTACAACTGATGATTATCATACCTTTTGTTAAATGGTTAATAAATACTTTGTAAAGCATCTATAAACATTATTTTAGATAGATAGTTAATAGTTCGTCAATGGTTAATAACTGGTTTCAGGTCCATCTATTTATCTAATGTTACATAGATACTATAGATGTGTGCTTCTGTTTGATTTGGGACAAAATAAGGTGATAGGAATGGTAAAGGAATATATAGTTGGTTTTCCCTTCTTCTTTTTAAGCCGCGTTTCCACCAAAAGTAGGTCCCGGGAACTACTTTTCAAGGAACTAAAAGGTTCCTTCAGCCCACTGTCGTCTGCGTTTCCACCGCAGTCTAAAGACCTGTGAAGATCAGGCGAATTAGTCTGCCGACGTATGAAAAAAGAAAGTACACAGCGTCACAAACACAACACCAAAACGTTTGATAAATCCATTTTAATGGAAAATGTAAAACCCTTTTGAACTTCAATGTACAAAGCATGTAACACTTGCACTTTAAAATTTGAAATTGAAGCAAGCCATGTTTTAAAAAAATACCTCAGTGAATGTATATATGTATATATTTACACATTATAGTAAACATTTTCATTATTTTAATCTTTTAAACTTCAAAAGTTCACCATAGTAAATCTGAACTAAACAAAAAAAAAAACAAGACAATTCATTCTTTTTCTTAAATAAATTACATCTTTTCTGTAAATGTCTCAATTTTACAGCAAATACTTTTTTTTTTTCCATAAAATGCTGAAGTGTATAAGCCATTTTTTGTTCTGTCTTTACATAATACAACTTTACAGTCTTTACAATAGTTTGGCAGTTCATTTTCAAAAGAAATGTATTTTATGGCATGAGGACTGTAGAGCATCAACGTTTTCCCAAAGTTACAGGCATTAGCTGGTGTGTGTGTGTTCGTGTGTGTGTGTGTGTGTGTGTGTGTGTGTGTGTGTGTGTCCTCCATCACAGTAGAGCCGTATTACAACTGAAAACCACATACTAAAAGAAAAAAAAAAAGAAACTGTACAAGTCACATTTACATTAATGCTTTTTTTGTCTCAATAACATCGCGTATCATACAGCTATAAAATAAATACATCTTCACAGAGGAAAATAAAACAAAATGTTCGTATGAAAAAGAAAAATGTAAGAACGAAAACAGCAACAGACGGAACTAGAAAAAAAAAAAAAAGGACGAGGACAGACAGATTACAGACGGAACAACAAAAACGAGGGAGCAGCGCGGCTCGCTGCCGGCTGACTGGAACATCTGAGATTTTGCATTTTTCCCCCCCTCGTATCTTTTTTTAATTTTTTTTTTTTTTTTTTTAAAACAGCAGAGATGACAGTTTGGGTCCTGATGCTGCTTTGCTGCTGGTGATGCTGTCCTAATCAGCGAAATCTTCTGTCCGAGACGTCGTGTTGACTGCTGCTGCTACAGACAGGGATTAAACCTCTGGGGCCTTTATAATCCACGCGAGATTAGAGTGAGAAAGCAGCGGGTGGGGCTCAGTGTCTCCATCAGCACTGCTGCTGCTGCTGCTGCCGTCCAACCTGTCGACTGTATCTTACAGCACCGTCTCCATGGAAACACCATCAGTCACACTAAAGAGTTTGGTTTCAGTGGAGGCTTGTTTCACTCCGGCGTCGTGCCGTCTTCTTGTGTTCGGAGTCTCTGAACCACCAAGATGTGCTAGTTGAGGTTTAATCCCTGTCGGTCCAGCGGTCTCCTCTGCTCTTGTGTTTTGTCTCCTCTTGGCACTGAAGGTTTTTTGGGGGTGATGATGGCGAACCTGGATGTGTGAGATGCAGGTCCCACCACGAGGTCCCCCCGTGGGTCACATGACCAGCTCTGACCCCGACCACCTCTTGCGGTGGTCAATGTGACGCGGTCGTCCTCCTCCACGTGAGGAGGAGGAGGTGGTGGTGGTGGTGGTGGTGGTGGAGGTGGTGGTGGGTGTGGGGAGAGCGAGGTGCTGATGGGAGTCGCGTCCCTCTCCGGAAGGTGCGGCGGTGGAGGCTCAGGGGGTGTCATGAGTTCTCTTCCTCGTTGTCTTCCTCAGAGCCGCCCTTCTTCAGGGAGCTCACCGCCTCCTTCACACAGTGGTACAGGATGTTCTTCACCTGAGGAGGAGGAGGAGGAGAAAGAGGAGGAGGAGGAAAGAGGGTTTATTCCACAACCGTTTCATCACTAATGTCTAGGGGTGTCGCGATTCTCCAAATCCACGATTCGATTTTTCGATTTAAACATGCCATTGTTGGACTTTATGGAGTCTTGACTGGTAAAGATCAACAGATCATTGGTTTTATGACCTGACAACTGTCATTTACACTTTCAAATTCTTCTTTAAAAAGAGAACTGAACTCCATTTTTTTTTATTTAGAAAGTGTTTTTAAAAAATGAGACTACAACAGTCTACAATATAAGAAGCTGCATCTTGAAAAATGAACACGCTTCTCTATTTGTACTGTGGTTCCTCTCAACAGGATGAACCTCCACTGATCAGCTGCTCATCATGTCTAGAAGAGTAGAAGCAGTGCAGATAGATAGATAGACAGACAGACAGACAGACAGACAGACAGACAGACAGACAGACAGGTGGTAGATGGAGGGTGACTCACACCTCATTTACAATCCTGAGTGTGTTCAGAGCAGAGGGACTCAATGTCCAGAGAACATCACTGATGATGACTCACTCTGCTATTCTGTCTGTCCTTGTTTTATACTGCCACATACACACATACGCACACACACTGCAGCGCAGACAAGAGGAAGGAGAGAGGCTGAGCGAGAGAGGCCGACTCTGAATCAGTGACAGATGTTGCCTTAAGATGAACAGCCAATTACACTGCTGCACAGCCAAAATAACAATATTTAATCGCGATTAATCACATTTGTTATCTGTTCAAAATGTACCTTGAAGGAAGATTTGTCAAGTATTTAATACTCTTATCAACATGGGAGTGGACAAATTTGCTGCTTTATGCAAATGTATGTACATATTTATTATTGGATATCAATGAATAACACAAAACAATGACAAATAATGTCCAGAAACCCTCCCAGGTACTGCATTTAGCATAAAAAATATGCTAAATTACGCTTTATTATCGCGTTAACTAGCTTCTTCATCCTACTACAGACGAGGGTTTTTAACAGTGTTGTGTTTAATGACAGTTGATTGAGCTGCGGTCCATCACCTGTAGTTTATCCTCGTAGTTGACCTCCTCTTTGTTGGGCCGGAGCTCCTGGGTCAGGTGGAAGGAGTTGGCCACGTGCTCGGGAGACACGAAGTCATTGATGACCTGGACGCAGCTGTGGAGGTTCTGGACCTGACGGACAGGACGGAGACAGCATGTGAGGACACTTTACTGAGCCCTGAACTAACATAGATAGTGGACACAATCAACGGCTCACGTCGTCTTTGTTTAGGTATGATTGATTTCTGACATCTGATGGTGCAAGCACGTGCTTTTAAATGATCAAAGGAATTCTTAGTCGACTAACACGCATATGATTTTGTCGACTCTGTGATTAGTTGATTTAATCGACAGATCTGTAAAACACTTTAAATCTGGAGTTTACCAGAGATGTGCTCATACGTTTGTTGAAAAGAAGTCATTCAGCATAACGACTAATGGACTAAAGTCGACTTAGTCGACTGAGACCAAAACAACCAATCAGTCGACTGATGGACTAAGAACGGGCAGCCCTAGTCAGTTCAATTCATCTTAATCAAAACTCATTTTCAGAATAAGGCTGATGTTATCCTATATATTTCTCATTTTTAATAAATCCCATGAAATGACCAAAACCGACAATGTGTTAGCCCGTCTCTCAATACTTCCCTTCCCTCTCTGTGACACTCAGCTGGTCACTGTAGTTTTTAACAAACATTACTCAAACAGGAGGACATAGTGCATTTGTTTTTTAGCAGTGGATTAATACATTTGTGTTATAATGTGTTATAATGTGTTATATATCAGTTATCAAACATTTTACATCAGCTTAATAAGTGAGAGAATTTGGTATTTTGGCCGTTGCCATCTTAGTTTTTGGCCTTCTCCATTTTGTTTGTTGGCCGTTGCCATCATGGATTTTGGCCGTCGCCATCTTGGTTTTTGGCCGTCGTCATCATGGTTTCTAACCATCGCCATCTTGGTTTCTGGCCGTCGCCATCTTGTTTTTTGGCCGTCGTCATCATGGTTTCTAGCCATCGCCATCTTGGTTTTTGGCCTTCGTCATCATGGTTTCTAGCCATCGCCATCTTGGTTTTTGGCCTTCGTCATCATGGTTTCTAGCCATCGCCATCTTGTTTTTTGGCCGTCGTCATCATGGTTTCTAGCCATCGCCATCTTGGTTTTTGGCCTTCGTCATCATGGTTTCTAGCCATCGTCATCTTGGTTTTGGCCTCCGCCATCTTGTTTTCTGGCCATCGCCATCTTGGTTTCTGGCCTTCGCCATCTTGTTTTTTGGCCGTCGTCATCATGGTTTCTAGCCATTGCCATCATGGTTTCTAGCCATCACCATCTTGGTTTTTGGCCTTCGCCATCTTGGTTTCTGGCCATTGCCATCTTGGTTTTTGGCCTTCGTCATCATGGTTTCTAGCCATCGCCATCTTGGTTTTGGCCTCCGCCATCTTGTTTTCTGGCCATCGCCATCTTGGTTTCTGGCCGTCGCAATCTTGGTTGCTGGCTGTCGCCATCTTGGTTTTTGGCCTTCGCCATCTTGGTTTTTAGCCTTCGCCATCTTGGTTTCTGGCCACTGCCATCTTGGTTTCTGGCTGTCGCCATCTTTTTTTGCAACCAGAAGTGACACGAGAGGTTGGAGCTAAGTAAAACTGATCGCTGAATAAGACATATTTAGGCGACCAAAATGTTCCAATTAACTTTGATGAACTGAAAACACACAGTGACCACGCCGTAAAGCATTCCCTGCTTTATGGTCTATTTGACTCTAAATGGGATCATAATTTACTAAATGAACATCATGCTGTATTTGAAACTAGTGATTGAGACCATAAACTCATGTTTACAATGTTTACTGAGGTAATAAATCACATGAGAAATAGGCTCATTTTATCATGGACTTCTACACATTCAGACTTCTTTTTGCAACCAGAGGAGTCGCCTCCTGCTGGCTATTAGAGAGAATGCAGGTTTAAGACATTGGCTTCACTTCTCAGACCCGGAGGTTGCCGCCAGAATGCAGCTGAATATGTCCTTCAGCACAACTCAGTGTATGCCACATCTCAGTAAAAAATATTTTCATCATCTTACTAATGAGGTGATCTGTGTGTGTGTGTGTGTGTGTGTGTGTGTGTGTGTGTATGTGTGTGTGAATATTCTATATACCTGGTGCATGGCCCCTGCTGGTATAAGTACAGAGTCTCCCAGGAACTGAACTACAGTCCAGCCCTGGACTCCGTGTTCATCCAGCAGCCGCTGACGCTGCTTCCTGCTCAGGTACAAGCCCTGCTCTCTGATCGGGTCCTGGTCCAGCGACACGTCCAATCCCTGCTCCTGACAGAGCCGAGGTGGTGGAAGAGAGGGGGTGTTAGAGAGGGGAGGTTCACTACGTTTGTTGCAGATGTATCAGTATCTTTATCAGAGTGCTAACCTTGTGCAGGAACTCTCGGACTTTGTCCATGTCTTTGTTGAGGTAGATGTGCCACAGAGCCCCCGGTGTCTCGCTGGAGTCTTTGAGCCTCCTTCGAACCCCCTCGTCTAGATCCTCCTCCTCCAGACGCTTCAACACTCCTACGCACACACAAACACACATACACTGTGTTTTTAAGGCTTCATTGAATTATTGTGAAAATAAAAAAAGTCAGAGTCCACTTTTAATATTCAGGTACACACTAAGCCGCCTCTCTATGTTCCTAACGACAGTGGATAGAGCCTACTGCCTTTGGCTACTCCAATTTAGATTAAGAGGGTGGGTGAGCTCTGACACCTTGATTCATTCCTAACTATCTCCTCATTGTTTTGTTTTGATCCTTTCCCTCCTGTACACAGTAACTGAGAATACCTTCACGTTAGTCCAGCCAGTCTTTAAGCTGGTCATGTAACTGACTCTAGTAGCAAGCCTTACCAGTTTTGGACAGGACTCCGTTGCCTTTAGCTACTCCTACGTAGACCAGAACAGAGACCACGTCTGACACTTCCACATGGAGGTTGGCGGTCCCAAAGTCCTGGTCCTGAGACGCAGCTACACCTACAGGGAGACAAAACGACTGATTCATAAGGATTCTATCTTAAAATGGAAATATATATGGACGAAAGAACGAGGAAACTATGGACTGCAACATTAAACCAGTGTGCACAATGCAACAGTAGACTCTACTTGATATTAACTGGAAACTCTGGCGATCAAACAACTATCAAATCAGTTTTAACTACACACATGCATTTGAGGTGTATAGGAGGAGAGCAATTATTCAATATGTCAAACCCAGTATCCAGATGTTTGTCAACTCTAGGGCTACTTACAACTTGGTAAACATGCTAATTTCCTCGCTCATATTCTTTAGTTAAATCATTGATTTCCTTCGTACCGTAGGCGCAGCATAGTCTGGGCCCCAGGTCTGGCCTGACGAAGAAAGATGGCAGGTGGGAGGCCAGGTTGAGGTTGCCCTCTGGATCCGAGTACTCTGGCAGGGGCAGGTTCTTCATCAAGTCATCATATCTGCAACAAAAAAAAACAAAACACCTCCACAATCACTCCTGCATCTTTTTGCATTTGTATGCATCTTAAGACTGCTGCTCATGTAGTGCATGATTATCATTAGCAAGTTTGCATTTATGTTTGTGGTTGCAAAGCTTGAGATTCAACAGCACAGTGGTAACAGAGTGAAGAACAGGTTAACGGGTCAGTGTGTAGCATTAGCAGAAATATAATAATCAGAACTATGTTTTCATTAGTGTATAATCTAGGGCTGTCAATCGATTAAACGCACAGAGTCCGCCATGTTTCTACAGTAGCCCAGAACGGACAAACCAAACACTGACTCTAGAGAGAGCCTTTCACGTTTTTTACGTTTCCTCGATGGCCACCGTAGTTCTCCGACACAGTTCTTGCGGTAACGTGAACCACAGAGTGTAAAACCGTGATAGCACCAGCCACCGGACTGACTTCCGTTGTTCCTAAATTTGTGTTATTATGGTAAAGATGGCATGTGAGCGATGCGAACGGCGTTATCACGGTTTATACATCCATGTTTTGCACTTGGTGGCTCACATTACCGCAGTGTTGGAAAGAGAGGAGTATTCAGTTGGTTGCAATCAGCAACCACACCACTATATGCTACCAAATGCGTACCTTGAGGGCATGAGGGCCATGAACTCCTCTCCGGACGGCCAGTCCTTCAGTCTGTAGACCATAGGTTCTCCATCCTTGGACTTGGGCCGCTCTGGACAGGTAAGAAGACTTCAGTCAGTCACTGATTTCTGGTTCGAGGTGACACCATCTCACAGCTATCTAATCAAACAAACAGTGAAACCAAGTGGAGAGGAACTCACTGGTGATGTCCTCAAATCCATCCCAGAACTCCTTGATCCCGGAGTTGGACACCACCTGGTCTTTACAGTTGAGGAGGTCTCCCTGATGGTCTGCAAACTCCTGGTTGAAGGAGTCCGCTTTCCACAGGCCGCCGTTCAGTCGCTTATGGATCCCTGACACCAACACGGGCTGGACAAACACAGAACCATTCATATGGCTGTCATTATCACTAGCACTGTTACTATGACTACTGCTGCTGCTACTGTTAGTAGGACTGATGAGTACCTGTCCTTGTTTCCAGCACTCTCTGAACAGCTTCCAGTTGTTCTGGTTGCGGTGATCTTTGAGCCACAGTAACCGTCTGTTGTTTAACCAGCAGTGGGGGATATCTGGGTACTGGTTGGTGGATTCTTCTGGCACTGCTGCAGTAAGGTGCGCTGACTTCTTCCTGTCTGGTTTGACATCCTCAGTAATAGCAGGGAGGGGGTTGTTGTTGTTGTTGTTGTTGCCAGGCATGACAGGCTCTTGCTTGATTGACAGTTTGGAGGTGATGCTCTGGCGGCTGGCAGGGATTTTATTCTCAACTACTGAAGCAATGATGTCATCAAGGATATTGGGCATGCTCCTCCCACCTTTTGTCTATAGATAGAGAGGAAGGAAGAAGAACAGCAATATTTCAATATTTTAAACTAGGGCTGTCAATTAATCACAATTAATCACATTTTTATATCTGTTCAAAATGTACCTTAAAGGGAGATTTATCAAGTATTTAATACTCTTATCAACATGGGAGTGGGCAAATATTGCTGCTTTATGCAAATGTATTTATATATTTATTATTGGAAATCAATTAACAACACAAAACAATGACAAATATTGTCCAGAAACCCTCACAGGTACTGCATTTAGCATAACAAAATATGCTCAAATCATAACATGGCAAACTGCAGCCCAACAGGCAACAACAGCTGTCAGTGTGTCAGTGTGCTGACTTGACTATGACTTGCCCCAAACTGCATGTGATTATCATAAAGTGGGCATGTCTGTAAAGGGGAGACTCGTGGGTACCCATAGAACCCATTTTCATTCACATATCTGGAGGTCAGAGGTCAAGGGACCCCTTTGGAAATGGCCAGTTTTTCCTCGCCAAATGTAGCGCAAGTTTGGAGCGTTATTTAACCTCCTTCCTGACAAGCTAGTATGACATGTTATTATCACGTTAACTTTGATATGAATAAATGTATGAATGTATTGACAAGTCTGGGTGGTACAACAGAAATACATTTGTTGCTGCCTTTGTAGAATGAATAAATGTTGATGGAAAACAGCATCATATTCTATGTGTATATATTCCACATATTTGATTTGCAGCATACTCAGGTGGGGTATTAAAGCTGTCTACTTCAATTCACTTCCAAACCCTGTTTAATCCTTGATTCCATCAGAAACGCGTGGATGTGTGTACCTGTGACGCAGTAGAGTAGACTGGTGCAAAAGCGATTCCTGCGTCAGTAGAGCCCAGCTTCAGCTTCCCTGCTGTGGTGGTGAGCAGATCTCGGAGCGTGGAGCCCTGCTCCGTACTGTTAACCACCAGCGAGCTGGTTTTACACTGCTGCAGCACCTCCAGGCTGTCCCCAACCTTGTCTTCCTTCACTGATTTACCCAGCAGCACTGACTTGTTCTCTGTTAGATGAAGAGGAGGAGGGAGGAAGAGGTTGTTAACAACATCATTATCTGGAGGTGAAATATACAAAAATTAGGGAACCAGGTAATCTAGAAGAAATCATAGAGAATGATTCAACTGTATGTTTACAGCTCACCTTTCTTTTCCTCCCTGGATTTCTGCTCTGCCAGGTCAGCCAGGAAGTGCAGCGGTGACTGGGACTCGGGCGGGGTGACGGGAACGCTTCCCGCGTCGCTGCCTGGACTGCTTCCTCCACCACCTCCTCCGTTAGTCTCCACCTTGGTTCCTCCTTGGTCAGAGTTCTGCTGAGAGCCCAGCTCAGCTTTCACCAGAGACAGTTTGTTACTGTGGTTCAGGACGTTCTGCAGAACCTGGCGGAGAAAGAAGAAGAAGAAGAAAAAGAAAGAAAGCTTTACCGAAATTCCAAACAACCGTTAAAATCTTAAGGATGCCCATCATTAGTAGTCAGTAGTACCTGTGAGACTCCGTTGGTGGCTGGTAGTTTGGTGAGGAGGTTCTGCTTGTTGGTGCAGGGACAGTGGGATTTGATGCTGTGTTTCTCTCTCAGAGAGTGCATGGACGTCACCAACTCTGTCAGCACTGAAACATCAAACAGACGCAGCACAATTTTAAACATTTCAGGAAATACAAAACCTTTATTGAAACGGAACATGATCCAGTCAGTCAGGAAGTGACTACTTGAAGCCAAAAAATGGCGTAGAAGGGAAGATGAAGAGACGTAGAGGGTACCGTACCTGTGCCAGGTATGATCTGTGTTGGCATCAGGTGTTTGTGGTCGTGGGGTTGGCCTTTCACACACTTCAACCAGCCGTATAGTTCTTTATCTGATCACACAGAGAGAGACACAAGTCAGCTGCTGCACACTGAGCAGTTCTATCATGTCAATGCTGTTTAGTTCTTCACTGTCTGTATACATGATTCCAGGGATGTATTCTCTTACTTAAATTCAGATCTTGAACAGACGAACAGAGGAAGTTTGCAGACACACACATTGTGTTTACATGCACATAAGAAACCAGGTTTCTTGGGGAAATTGTTTTATTTGCACAGTAATAGTCTGGTTACTGTAAATCCAAGTTGTCAGTAAAAGAACTTTGGATCAATAGTTCAACAGTAGTAGTATTTCTCAGGTAGTGTTCAGGTTCAGATTTTTTAGATTAGTTAGTTAGTTTAGATTCCCAATTTTTACTGTATAAAAACTAGAGATGTCAGTTTCAGTTCATTTTGCTTTCGATAGCCAGACACCCATTAACTGGTAACTAATCGATTCATTTTTAAGGAAAAAAAAATAAAACTACGCATTGATTCTGAATTAAAACATTTTCAATGATCATTTGCCTGCTTTCTCGCCTGCTTTTTAATTTGCCCTGAAATGCTTCCTTTTGGCGTCAATGTTAAATTAACATTTAGAGCATAAATTAACCTCTAGACCGACATGCGCAATCCGTCAATAATATTCTCGGTGGTTAACGGTTGACATCCCTCATAAAAACGGTGCAGACCAAAAACGGAACCTAAAAAGTACAGCAAAAAAAGTATGTTCTAAAGACGTAAGTACAACTTGACATTTTAGACGCACTGTATGACCTTTGAGGCTACTTTTAATGTGGCGGTTCGTCCTCACTCGACTGGTAGCAGTCAGTTCACCGGCTATCAAGAACCCCTGTACAGCCTGCTCGTCTGTCCAAACACACAACTGACCTTTGGAGCTCCTTCTCTCCTTGGCCTTGTAGCAGTCCAAGCAGACCACAAAGCCACACTTCTGACACACCCAGTGGATGTTGAAGAGAGTTGCTTCGCAGGCGTCGCACATCTCCCTCACCCCCCTCACCGCTCGCTTCCACGCCAGCTTGGCTGAAACGCACACGGAAACGGGATCAATTTAAAAACACAGTTAGGGGTTACTTAAATCAAAATGTCAGCCAATTTCTAAAGACGCCTCACCATCCTTCTTGACCCAGGTGGCTGCAGTATTCTCAGTCACAACCATCTGACAGAACTTGTCTCCGATGAAGCTGAGGATGTACTTGGCTGTGGTTTGGTCCAGGTGATTCTCCTCCAGCAGCCCGGGAACCCACAGGGACAGGGCTTCATCGTCAAACTGGTCCGGCGTGGAGAAGCCATCCATCCGGATGACTCCATTTTTACTATAGGACAGCCTGAATGGGAGGAGACGGGTTAGCACACAGTTTGTCGAGTAAAGAACGACATATGACAAACATCCGTCATGACGACCGGGAACACCCAGATGATTACAATTTTATACATAACTTTATACATCCATGGCCACAGACTCATTACCGTTTTCAGTCCAAAATGGTGGCAGCGCTACCACAGCGCCATCTAGTGGTAGTCAGAATTTTGTCTCTTTGCTTCTATACTCTTTGCTCCTGCTGCACTTTCAACTGCAAATATTACTATATGACTACAGCGTCCTCTTCATCCTGATGTATCTGTACAATACCTAAAGTACTTCTATGATGAATAAATACAAATAAATGTATATATCAATTAGTAATTCTCATACTTATGCAGTACTCGTGTCTAAAGTAGGGCATATGCGGTGATTTACTGGCACTGCGTGACAGAATGAGAGGATGTTTTCTAGATGAGCCCCGTCTCATTGTCTGTGGTGTCCTTAAACAACCCAGTCAGCTCAGGTGAATGCTTATGAAATGCCTACGTCTACTGTGGCAGACAGGGAGGAGGCGAGATAGGGAGCGAGAGCAAAGAATTAGAAGTGGAGATGCATAGAAAGGGAGGGGGAGACAGACGCAGAGAGAGAGAGAGAGATTGCAGCAGCAGCAGTTCTGCAGTGAGGAGAAGATTATAGAGCAGAAAATCCTCTTTGGCAGATTTACCCTGTTAGACCCCAGACTGCAGCTGCTGCTTATCCAACGCAAGTGTGTGTGTGTGTGTGTTCAATGTCCATCCACAGTAAATGTGCATGTTTGAGAGATAGAGAGCACAGACAGAGGAAGTACATACTGCACCAGCCATATGTTTAATAATCTATGTGTTGTAGCTAGGGCTGGGTTTTTGATGAAACAGACCAGCCTTCCTCTCTCCATCTAAGGCCTGCTCTCTTTATAGAAACCTGTAGTGACGGAGCAACTGTTGGTCCTTGAAGGGCAAGAAAACATCTCCAGAAGCACGCCACTATATTCAATGTCATCACGGACCTGGCCTCTGAAGTCTCGCCTGTTACATCTCCAGACGTGTTTGAGGAGGAGTTTATTACAGCTGCAACAGCTATGTACTGTAGGGTTTCAGGATCCCACAGGATCTATCAGAACAATGTACGTAGGGCTGATGGGTGCAATTCTAAGTGTAGCCGTCATGTCCAACAGTCAGAGTAAAAGAAACCAGAGGAGTTAAGAAGAAGATGTACCGTCTGAAATAGTAGAAGCGACAGAAGACGGGGGAGTGTGTGGGCTCCTCTCCCTTCTTGCTGCGGACCACCCTGCACTCCCGACACTTCTGTAGGTTGGGTCCGATTTCAGCACACGAGTCGTCCTGCAGGAAAGACTCCCCCGTCTGCTTCAGCTTCTTCACTTTCCTCCAGTCCTTCAGGACGGAGCGGGGGATCCCATCTGAAAAGAGCGACCATTATAGAGTCAGTGACACTTCCTACATTTGATTATGATTAATAAAAAGTTCATAAACTTGGTGTCGAAGACATCAAAACATCACAGCATACACAGGAAAAAACACCAAAGGAGATTCACAAGCCATAGTCAGTTCGGCTCGTCTGAGTTTTAGTTCATTTTCTATTTAGTCTGGTTCGGTTTCACAGTGCAGAAACTGAACAAAAATAAAAAAATGAATTCACTGAGGGGTGTGTGAAGGAGCAAATTTATCTTTTTCGTCTTGAGAGCTGCCACTTCACCAAATGTGGATTTATCCACCGGTGTAAATAGTCCCCAACAAATGCACTATTTCCTTCTGTTTAAAAAACTTGAAGTGCTGGGATGATACACCTATCTCCAGATTGGATATGTATTGCGATTCTAAAAGTATTCGATACAACGATTTATTTTTGTTAACTTTTTTTACACTAGACCATGAGAAAAAGTTGAATCATGCACTTCTGGGGACTTTTACTTTGGAAAATATTTAAGTTAATAAAGTAAAAATGTTTGATTTTCAGCATTTATGTAGTCAGAGATGTCCTGAAGTCAAATATATCAGTCATTGGCATTATTTATAAAAAATTTTTCCAGCAACAAAAAAATCAAAAAAATAAAAGACATTTCCCTCACAAATTAGTGGTATTTTCTTTTTAATTCATAAGGGACATGTAATGTTTCATACTTCTGGTGAATATAATCCAATCAATCTTATTTCCATAGATGTATTTTGTACATACAGTTCCCTTTGTTAACACCTTATTTTGAAAACCGGACGTAGTCACACGTGTATGCTTCCTCTAACTTCTCCAAGGTCGTCTCTAGCTCTCCCGTCAGCTCCGTTCTCTTTATACATCCATGGTCAGCTCCATCGGGGCTGTTTGAATGCATTTAACATAAATGTCAGTATATGGGTGCTCTACAGTTGTAGCGTCGGCCCATATGACCACGGAGATGAGAGTGATGGCCGGCTCGACCGCACGTTACCACAACACGCTAACGTTTCCTGTCCATGACAGAGTTAGCATGCAGCTTTAGCTCTGCTTTTCCTGCAATGTGTGAAACCCAAAGTGTTTCCATACTTTACTGTATGTGTAGTGTTTACCACTTTAGATTTAACATGTGAGGGTGCAGGTCGTATTCACGCGGACCCTCCACTGTTTTCTACTTTGTCGTTTCAGCTCGCTGCGGTTTGTTTTGGTTGACGGATACAGAAAGGATGTGACGTCACGTTACTCAGACTGCAATAATAAAAGCGGTAACTTCCTTTTACCTTTTTAAAAAATCCATTTCAAAATCGTAAACATTTGTTAACAAGAACAAAAGTACAGCTTATGTGTTCAATCTATTTAGAGAAGGGTGTCAGACTTACTGGTGCTGGCTAGTTTGAGTTTAGTCTTCTCTCGGGCTGATCTGAAGATGCCGTTGGGCTTCAAGTCATCTTCCTCCTTCTCGTTGTCTCCTTTCTTCTTGGCCATGTCATTCTGTTTCTTCTTGTAGGTTGGTTTAGGCTGACGCTTGGCTCGGCCCTCCATTTTGCTCTCGCTGGTGTCGGAGTCATCCCCGCCGCTCTCTGAACCGGACTCGTATGACCGTTTGTTCCCTCGCCTTGATGAGGGAACTGCTTTCCTCTCTTCCCCTCCTCCTCCTCCTCCTGCTGCTGCTGCGGCCGCTGCTACTGCTGCTGCTGCTGCTCCTCCCACCTTCTCCTCCAGCTGCCTCTCTCTCTCCACTTTGATTCCACTGTCTTTGCTCATCTCCACTTCGCTGGAAGTGGAGGCGCTGAGATTGACTGTACAGGGTTTGATCATTTCTGACATGGCTGTGGTGTTACTTGTGCTGGTGCTGGTGGCGGTGGTAATGATGGTGGGGGTGGGGGTGGCGGTGGTAGTGATGGTAGGCAGTTTCTCTGGTTTAGTACTGATGGAGCTTGTAGTAGCGGTTGTGATTCTGTCCTCCTCTGAGTGCCGGGTTAACCAGGCTTTCTTCAGCTTGTGGTAGTTACTGGGCTGCCCGCTGCTCGTCGAGGCCGGTCCAGAGGTCTGGCCGTTGGGCAGGGGACTGGACTTGCCCGTTGTTGTGCTCCCACAAGCCGAGCTGCTGCTACTGCTGTCGACCGAAGAGGACGAAGCCTGGCTGGAGGAGGGCGGAGGGGGCGAGATGTGAATGGGAGTTTTGTCGACTGAATCCACAGGAAGGAAGCAGTTTCCAGTTGCGATGGACGTGGGCGCGGTGGAGAAGTTGCTTCGGGACTGGGCTGCAGCCAAGGCAGCTTTGTGCTTCTTGAGGTGGACAAAGGAGGAGGAGTAAGGCTGACTGGAGCCAGAAACAGAGCTAGGTGTTGGGGTGAGGCTTGGACTGGGCTGGGGTGTCACTGCTGGACTAGGGGGAGGCAGAGACCCCCCTGGAGATGTGGTGCGTGAGCCTAACCCCTCCTGGTACTCTCCTGGTCCTGAGTGGCTCAGCACGCGGCCACAAAAGCCAGTTTTAAGGGCTGAAATGTCTCCCCGAGCCTGGACTGAGTAGCCCAGCTCAGGGATGGCTGTCCCACTGACACTCTGTATGCCAAAAGGTGATGTCCTGCACACAGAGTTTGTGATACTGGCTCCAAAAGTTCCCTGCATGCCACGCATAGAAGTGCTTTTGTACTGGACACACATGTCATCCAGGTTGGAGTTGGGTTGGATAATCCTGCCAGCTATGGCTTCTCTAACACCCTCCCCTAGTCTGAGACATTCCCCCTGAAGCTTGGATGGGTAGAACCTCCCCTGGGGGAGCTCCTTAAGGATCATAGCACCGGATTTGTTAGCACCAATGGGACTGTCGTACTTAATAGATGTCGACGGACGCACAATGACTGACGCCATCGCGGCTTGGGGCTTGCACCTTGACACTCCTCCTCTTTCCTGAATTATCTCTCCACCTCTCCACGCGTCCGTAGAGGAAGTCATGATCTCCCCGCCCATGGCGGAGGCCACAGAGGTGACGACGGCAGCGTTTCCGTGACCTTTGACGTCCCTGAGTTCCGGCAGCAGCGTGGGGGGCTTCTGCTGCTCCGCTGATGTTTTGCTACCAGCAGCCGCCAAGCTAACCGGCTGGATGGGCGTGAGGGTGGGCGGAGACAGGCGTCCACCGTAACCCGCCCTCTCCCTCTCTCGCTCCCTTTCCTTCTCCCGCTCCCTCTCTCGATCCGCAGCCTCTTTGCGTTCCAGTGCGTGCTGCGTGGGCGGATGGAAGACAGGCGCTCGGTGGAGGGATGGCATTGCCCTGAGCTGGTGTTGTTGCTGCTGTTGCTGTTGCTGCTGTTGCTGTTGCTGCTGCTGCTGTTGCTGCTGTTGGTGGTGGTGGTGGTGTTGGTGGTGATGGTGGTGGTTGGGTGCTGAAGAGGAAGATGTAGAGGAAGGAGAGATGGCAGGGCTGCGGCGTTCTATCCTGTCTAGAACACCCGCGTGGTGCTGATGTTGCTGTTGGACTAGCGTCACCTGCTGGCTGAGCTGCTCAGTGATTTTCCCTGCTAAACCCTCTCCTCCCTCTGGCTGGTGCTTAATGAGGGGAGGGGGCTTGGAGAGGGAGGCTTTGGAGCTATAGCTGCCCAGGGACAGAGCTCCCTGGCTTGGCACAGCGGTCCCGACACTGGCTACAACCCCTGGAGCTCCGCCAGACACTTTCTCGTAGTAAGAGCTGAGCTCCTTGGAGGGATAAAGTCTCGGAGGCTCATTCACCACACTGTTGGACAGCGTGGTGAAGTAGTTGCTCTTTTCCGACTGGATAACGTGGGGATGGATGTGGCCGGCCTTGGGGCTCGGGGAGGCGAGAGCTGGTAGCCGGACAGGGAAGGCTGGATCTCTGCTCCTCTCTCTGTCCCTGTCCATCCCGGGGTCACCGGAGCGCTGGATCTTAGCGGTGAAGGGAGCCACCTCGATGCTCTCTTTCAGGATTTGCCGGTTCTCCTCTTTGTATTTACTGGCTCGGTCTGCTGCCTGAACTGCATCCTGGGAAAGAAGATGCAAACACCGTTGAGGACTGGTTTTCTCAGACGGATTGAAGCACTCCTGCTACATTTTGAGGTCATTTGATTTACATGTAGACCAATATATGGGGCTGCTCATTTAACATTGGATGTCAATAAGTTAGTGATGTCCATCTCACTGTCATGCTACCCAACATTATACCAATAGATACTAATATCTAAGCGGAGTAGTGTACCTGTGCGTTTGCCATGCGGGCCTTGCTGTGGGGATCCAGGTAGAGGCGGTGCATGTGGACGTCTTTCCCTGTGGGGGTTCGACTCCTGTCGTTCTGCTCCTGTTTCAGCTGGGCCAACGTCAACGTCCTGATCGAGTCCACAAAGCCCTTCTTATCCACATCTCTGCACACGGACATTTCACAGGTCATTTTAACAAAATAAAACAGGAAATGGCAGCTAATATGCGAGTGATTTTTTGTGAATGTATGAAACTATGAGAGGTTTACAGGTTTAGGTTATCTGTAGGTTGTCATGGTATCGCTGGCCGTTCAGCAGATTTGAATGAACGTGACATAACTAGGCTAATGAGAGAGACGAGTGATGAGCTGCTGTGTGTTTGTGTGTTTGGGTATTCAGTGGTGTCGGTGGTTACATAAGAAGAGCACAAGCTGCTGAATGAACAGCATTCTGTCTGAACTGCTTTCATATTGGATTAGTGCCACTTCACTTCATCTGACTGACCTGACATTGCCTGTCTGCATCTCGGGGCTCACATAGCTCTCTTGTTGCTCTGTGGACACATCTAGCTTCACAAAGGAAAGGGCCGGCTGTACAGAGCAACAACCGTGTGCCCCATCTTTCTTGCTCCTGAGTGCTTCTTTGAACCATCCTTAGGACTAAAGGAACGCCTCGTGTTTCCGCTGAGACTATCCCCACATTGGAGGGCTTCACTCCACATATTTCAACTCGAAAGAGAAATTTGCGTGACACTGTGTTGCAAAAAGCCTCTCAGCGTTGAGATTCTCCAACTGGCGTCACTGATGTCCTGACGTTGTTGAATCAGAAATCAAGGGAAAAAAAATCTTGTATCTGTCTGTGGTTACCCAGAGCTATAGTACATAGCGAAAGTACATCATATCTGTACAGAGACCGGACCAAACTCTGTGTATAAATGTATGTGTATAAACCACAGACTGTCAATGGTAGAAAAAACAACGTCGCTGCCATATTTATGTCTAGATGACGTTATGTTGAGTGTTGATGGAGCAGCTGCATAGCCTGGCACCGATCCATCCAAACTCCATTCAGAAAACAAGCAATTTAAAAGTTGTTTGCTTGTCGCCTTGCGGACAGACCTGACAAAACATGAATTCAGACTTTTTTTTACAAATCGGCATCATTATGTCGTTATTTCTGCATCATTTTGATCCGTTTATTGTAATTAAATTACAGCACAATCTGTTTATTTTGGGTTCATATTGCAGTAGTGACGTGTAGCTTGCTAGATACAGTCAGTGCAATGGCACTGTTTGTGAATACAGCTCGCCGCCGGGTGATGTTATGAACCCAGACACGACCGCGTTTGGTTTTTCTGACATATCTGGGACTTCCACAACATGTACAAATCAGCAACAGCGGTTATTTCTTCCATGGTTGATGGCGGAAAGAAAAGTTGTTGGTATCTATAGAGACAAGCTCCTCCTCCTCTCCGGTGCATCTGGCACGAATGAACACAAATAATACCGGTGGACCAACTCACGTGAGTAAAGCGAAGCGAAAATTTGCTTCGCTCTTGGTGTGAATGCAACATTAGTTGAAGCCAATTCAGCATCTTGGAAGAACTTTACAAGTTACTGGTCATTCTACTCACTCTTTATGAGCGTTCATGCTGGCCTTTGACAGTGGAGGGCTTGCGTGCGTGTGCGTGTTGATCTTGACAGGGGGGCGGTGGGCGTCGGCGCTGGCTGGCCGAACGGGAACGTGGCTCATCAAACCCATACCGTCACCAGCGCTACCGGCAGTCTGGTGCATCCACGGACTGGCTGTGTTCTGCACACAAAACACACAGATATAAATACATCAATAAACCAAAATGTAAAGTCCAATCCAGGAGAATGTGGTCATAAATGTCTTAGTACAAGAAAAATGCAAAATGCAGCAAAGTGCACAACACACATATGGTCAAGGTTAAGTATGTCACCATAAATTACACCTTCTCTAAACTTTGTTTTATATTGTGGACACTCAGCTGTAGTTGGCTGGACAAGCGTCCTCATCGGCACTCTAATGCTCACAGGTAACTAGTTTCAGCTGCTATTAGGCCTCTTCCTACTTGTTGGAGTAGTAAACTGAAGGTTTCATTTTGAAAGTGGAACAATATTTAAGTTTTGATTACTCGCAAGTGGAAATAGTATAAGAGGGATAATCCACTATAAAATAACACTAACCCTCCAACCTGTTATTTTCTGGAGTGCTTACTGTATACAGGTGACTCTACATCCCACTCAATAACAGGACAGACCTAAAGAGTGCAGTGTCTTTGAGCTGGCACACACAGAGAACCAAACAGTAGAGGTGATGTCATGTAAGGACAAATCCTGGATGCCCTCCAGACAGTGAATAATGGAACAACCCCTGGGTGGCAGAATAGTATCCAGTACACAGAACAGGGTTGTTTAAGTTCAGCCACATCCTGTAGGAGTCAACCCACAACTTTCTCTTTTTTTTTTTTATTAATTCAAATGAATTGTAGAAGTGTATAAGGGTTTAGAACATCGGCTGTCAGTGTGCTGACTTGACTATGACTTGGCCCAAACTGCATGTGATGATCATAAAGTGGGCATGTCTGTAAAGGGGAGACTCGTGGGTACCCATAGAAAACCATTCTCATTCACATATCTTGAGGTCAGAGGTCAAGGGACCCCTTTGAAAATGGCCACACCAGTTTTTCCTCGCCAAAATTTAGCATAACCTTGGATGCGTTATTTAGCCTCCTTCTCAACAAGTTAGCATGATATGGTTGGTACCAATGGATTCATTAGGTTTTGTAGTTTCACATGATTTCATATAGCTCTAAAACCTGAACCTGATATAGCCTCAGAAACACAGTAAAGTTGGTCGGAAGGTTATCGGGGTTAAAAACCCAGCTACATCAAGCGACTTTTCCCCATTCCTTCTCTACTTCTTCTCCGTCCCTCCATCCATCCTCAACTGTTCTCCTTGTTCCAAGACAAACACACAGCTAACTTATCAAGTAGAGAGACACAGTCACATGTGCATGTACAATTCCTCCAAAACACACACAAATACAAGCCGATATCCAATAAAACACCTACCCTCCTGAGAGAGGCCTCGGAATTCACGGTGACTTGATTTTCAGGGTGGACCCACTTGGCTGTGGGGGGCAGGTTGAGCCCTGGGGGGTAGGAGGTTGGTGTTCCGTTGGGGTACGGCCAGAGGATGGGGTAAAGGCCCAGCCCTGCTGCTCCGCTGTGAGCCTGGGCTAGTATAGAGGGTGGAGGGGGGCCCTGACCCTGAAAACAAAGACACATTTTTTTATCTTTTTGAGAGAATGGTGTAAATAATGTTCAGTTTCAAACAGTCACATCCTCATTGGATAAATTAGGAGAGGAGGCAACCATATATATGGAGTACAGACCTGTAGGAACTGCTGCTGGTGTGCGAGGTGGCCCAACCCGCTGGGGGAGTCGAGTCGAGGGTGGCCCCCGAGGAGAGATGCTGCAGGAGGAGGCATGGCCGGGAGCACCCCGGGGGGTAAAAGGTGCGGGTGAGGTAGGGCAGAGGTGTGAGGAGGGGCGAGGAGGTGGGAGGCGGCGTGGGGGTGGGAGGCAGAGGTGAGGCAGGGGGAGTGAGGGGAGGGCGAGTGAAGGGTGTGCAGGTGGGGATGGAGATAGGCTGCCACGTGGTTGGAGGAGACGGTGGCAGAGACGGAGTTCTCTACGTCTGAGCGGACCAGTGCTGGGTCCCTGTAAACAGTGAAGGTCTCGTTCTTATCGATGATCAGAGGGCTCTTGGTGCTGCTAATGCTCGTACTGACCACGCCCGACTCCGACCGCGCCGGCACCGGCTTGAAACCGGACCGCGGAGGTTCTGCTGTTTCTACTTTAGCCGACAAACGGCCTATGGGAGGCGGGGAGGTATCGGCGTACCTATGTATTTTATGTTTAGAGACCTCTGGGGAGGTGGTGGGTTTAGGTTTGGAGATGTCCAGCAGGCCCGGGTGGGGCTTAGCCTTGAGGAGGTCAGCTGGGTTTGTGTTGGGGTAGGGATGGCTCTGAGAGTTGTTGGGGTGCTGGGGTTTCTGTTTCAGGGAATCCAGCTGAGCTGGGTTGGGGCTCATTTTGGACCTGGCGAAGTCAGGGGGGAGGACTGTGTTCATCTTGTGGGGGGGCGGCTGTTGCTGGGGGTGTTTTCTCGTCTCCTCAGACAGAGACGGGCTCTTAATGCCGGGGTGGAGGGATGTGTAGTGTTGCTGTTGTTGTGAGTGCTGCTGATGATGATGATGGTGAAGATGATGAGGAAGGGCAGTTTTCTCTTTATCCACCAGCACCACATTTTCAACCATCGATGTGACAGGCCTGAAAAAAAGCACAGAAAAATAATGTATTTCACATATGAACATACAACATGATCTAGTGGGAAAGATGATGTCATCTAACCTCTATCACAGCCTCTTTTGAGGAGGGAAAAATTCAATATATTCAAATCACTATCATGAATACTTTCTCACATTTGAACCATGTGTGCATAAAACAAAGTTGTCTCTTAATAGCTGTGACCACATACGTGTTATTTCCATTCTTGTGGTGCATAATTACAAGCATTCTGTTACTGTAATGACTATTTCTCTCCTCAGATGTTTTCAGAAACATCTCGTAGTGCACGGTTTAGCTGTAAAATCAGAAAGTTTGTGACCCGAGATCTGCTGAGGAAATACCAAGCACCGCCCACCAGCCGGAGCACAGCCAATAGGAACGCTCCCTCTCTGAAATTACCTGTGATTGGCTAAGGTCTCCCATCACAGGCTAGATTTTTTTAAATCCTGAAAACAGAGCCATGAGGAGGTGCAGAAGTCTCTCAGAACACTTGAATTACAATATGCTGAAAGGTTATTATGGAATTTTTGCCCAATGATGCCAAAAATATTCTGCCTACTGCAGGTTCAACATTTGACTATTTGAAAAAAATTCAGTCACATTCCAGGTACGGGAAGGAAGTGTCCTCTCACTGCATCTGTCATTAGCCCTCAGACACACAAAAATCAGGAAGTGGTGTATTGCATCACCACAACAACAAGTAATCAGAATCTCCAATCAGTAAATTCCTTGAGTTCAAGTGGATATTTGTGCCAGATTTCAAGAAATTCCAAGGCGTTCCTGAGATATCATGTTTCACGAGAATGGGACTGACGTCGCAATAAATCGCAATATCGAATCGCAATACTTGTAGAATCGTACTACTTCAAAATCGCAATACATATCAAATCGGCAACCAAGTATCGTGATAGTATCGAATCGGGAGAAAGGTGAATCGTCCCTGCCCTACTGTTAACTACAGCTGCCACCCCGTCGTCGTATCAGGACGTTGAAAAAGCGACACCGGCTGTAACGTTCAGAACCGGACCTCAAGAAATACACTCAAACACAACTAGAATCCTTCTGTTCTCACCTGATGACCTCAGAGGGAGCAAACTCTATCTTGTTGCCTAAGCTCCTGGCTGCTGTCATAACACCTCCCATAATGCCCTGCTGCTGCTGCATGGGAGGCTCAATGTCCGTCCTGCGGCCTCCTTCTGATGGCGAAGGAGACGGAGGGACGGGAGGCGAGGAGACGGGGGAGGGGTTGAGGGGGAGGTAAGGTGAGAGGGCCGTGGACTCGGCCTTCTGGGAGGCGAGCAGTGCTGACACGGCCTCTGAGCTCTCCTGGTGCACCGTGGCCTGGGCTTCGTCTGTGATGTCGATCACACTGGCGCCGCCGCCGCCCCCGCCGACGAGGTGGGACAACGATGGCGTCTGGGATCGAGATGATGCTAAAAAAAACAAAACATCATACATATATGAATACTAAGCTTACTGATAATCATCATATATACGACAGTTGATGAGCTGACTGTACCTTTCACCGTGCCCTTGCTGCTCTCCATACCGCCGCCCTGGACCGCGTCTGACGTCAGAGGCGTCTGTTGCCGTGGAGACTGGGTGATCTGTGTCACCGCGACCAATTCCTCCTCCTCCTTTGTTGTCATTTTGCCCGTTTCCTTAACCGCGCCCTTCTTGCCGTCCTCTGCCGCCTGAAGCTCTGCCCACGGGGACAGGCGACCAATGAGAGACGAGGAATCGTTCATTTTGGCGCCCGGCATCAGCGGCTTCTCCTCTTCCTCCATTTTGGAAACGCCGCTTTGTTTCGTATCACTGCTGCGAGTCTTTAGCTCGTTCTCAGAGTTGGGCTCTGAGGAGGAGGAAGAGGAGGAGGAAGAGGACGATGAAGACGAGGAGGAGGAAGAGGAGCACGAGGAGTGGGCGATCCTCTTGTTGTGTGGGTTTTCGGAGTCGCTGCTCTCCGACAGGTCAGAGGTCATGTCAGTCTTCAGCCTCTTTAGACCTGCCTTCTTCTCATCTTCCTCGCCCTTCCTGCGTTTGTTCACCGCCTGCTTGGCCTTTGACTTGGAGTCTGAACAAGAGAAAAGACAAAACAAGTCATTTTTGGACCCAAACACACTGAACCACCTGCTGTCCATCTTCTCCACCTCATTTCTTCACTTGAATCCCGTTGATTGGAGCTTTTTTACTGATTTTCCATTTCTTCCTATGGTAACTGACAACTCCTCCTCGCTCTCTTTTATATCTGTCATATCCGTTCTGTATTCGTCAAACATGAAAACCCACAGCGAGCCGAAAGCAGAAAACGGCGGAGGGTCAGCGTGGATACGACCTGCACCCTCACATGTTAAATCCAGAGTGGTAGACACTACACATACAGTGTAGAAACACTTTGGGTTTCACACATTGCAGGAAAAGCAGAGTTAAAACGTCACCGCATTGTGCGGTCAAGCTGGCCGTCACTCTCATCTCCGTGGTCAAATCGGCTGACGCTACAACTGTTAGTGTCCTCCGTTTGATCGGAGTTGTGATCGGAGTGAGTGATTGACAGCTACCTTTGTTGAATGAACAGCCAATAGGAACAGTCTCTCTCTGAAATGACCTGTGATTGGTCAAAGTCTCCCGGGCTAGATTTTCTAAAGCCTGAAAACAGAGCCATGAGGAGGTGCAGAAGTCTCTCAGAACACTTGAATTATAATATGCTGAAAGGTTATTATGGAATTTTTGCCCAATATTCTGCCTACAGCCTCTTTAGCACTACACTTGTGTGTGGACTACCGTCTGTTTTACCTCCTGGATACTGCCATTATCTACAAAACTACTACACAGGGACTAGTGGCCTATCATTTTAAATCAGTCATTTCTCCAACCGCTTAAACACACTGCCAGTGCCAATTACTGTAATTAACCATTTTCAATGTTTATGATAGCGTCCACTGTGACATGCTGTTGAAACTGAAGACAGTGGACAGCAACAGCTAACAGGAGACTCCTGAACTCTTCACATGGAACTACTGTTGACTGTGGCATTTTAAAGACCTTATTGGAAATAACTACTAAATTAAACACAGTTCATACAGTTACATGCTTCTATTAAGATGTACCTTTTTACAACAATTCAAATTATGATGTATATTATTTTAAATTTAGCATTTTTAGTTTTGTGTTATGAGGAACCACAATGACTACGTATGCATTCCAATCATTTTGTCATGAAAAACGAAGAGTTGCAGTATCACTAAAATATGTGGCTATATACAGTATATATATATATATATATAGGATGTTTTTTTGATGGTGACTGTCCTCACCTCTCCCTGTGGTCTCTTCTCTCCTGTCCTTGTCCTCCTCTGGAACACTGCTATCGGATCCTTTCCTCCTGGAGGAGCGAGAGTTGCGCTGCTCTCTCTGCTCCCGCCCGCTGCCGCCGCCGGGCGAGTGGTGCGATTGGCTGGCTGGCGGCTGGATCTGCTGTGATTGGCTCTGCTGCTGAGAGGCCAGCGTCCCCTGGGAACCTTTTGGGTTGGGGCCTGATGAGGTCATGATGGGGCGGGGGCTGTTGGCTTGGGCTCGTGTGTAATGACTCTGTAGGATTTGAAAAAGTCAGCAAAGTTAGCTCATATAAAGAAACATACAGACATTGATAGACATTAATAAAAGGTCATTTTTAATACGTTTATCACACTTAAAAAGCAAATCACATGACACATACCGGCCATTAACAAGACATTTATTACAAAAGCAAATATGAGTACAATAAATAAAAATGTTTGTGCAACTAGTGTAAAAAAAACAGTCCAGTATTTTATAGAAATACTATGATTAAATAATTTACATATTTTTTATATATATATTTTTTCTCATAAATTCTCCATGTTATATATTTATATTCTAGAACGGGAGCAACTGTAACATAACCCAATGTCATCCTAACCTTTCACACTGATCTTGCGCTGCTGTTGAAGCAGATGGATAAGGCTAACACCCCCAGTGTTAGCTCCAACACCACAAAAATAAACTGCAACATCAACATGCAGCAACAAACAAACAGCAGAGAGGTGACCGTTTCTCACAATTACAAACTGGGCTCAATTTCAGGGCTAGGGAGTTAAACAGCAACTCCACACTACGCAAAGCCACTGCTACACTGACCTCTGTGGTCACTTCTGTCAAAACACCTGTCATCACAAACTGGGATGTAGCATTTAGGACCCTGTGAGATGCTGTGCTGCAGAGCGTGTGGCGAAGGCAACAGCCACTAGATGGTAGTGCAGGCAGGATGTTTGGCCTGGGTGAAGTTACTCTATAAATGAATATTTCACTTTGACAGGGTTATGGGTTGGTAGGTACTCCAGATACCCAGATGTACGCGCACAAGCACTGAAAAAGTGAGTTTTCCATGATATTCATTTTTTTTTTTTATCATGTATGTCATCTACTACAGTAGCAATGGAAGAAAATATTGATTCTGGATCCCAGCAACATCTGCCAATACAAAAAAATAAGAAAATAAATAAAATAAATTTAGAAACTTATCCTTTCAAGCAAGCACAGATCAGGTCTATTAGTTGTGACTCTACACTTAAATGCTTTGTTTTTCCTTCATATGTTGTGTATTGTGGAAAGTGTGGGTCTGGAGGGTTGAGGTATTGTGGTGTTGTGGTGGTTGAGGGTACCTGAGAGTTGCCAGTGGTTCCGCCGGGTCTCCCTCCCGCCATCTTTAATGTGTCAACAACAAGAAAAACAAAAATAAATCAAAAGAAAAATAACAAAAACCAAATGAATATAAAGGAAATGTGGGACAAGGAGAGATTCTGTTAATGACTGGCTGAGTGTTCAACAGAAGACTGCTTCACCAATGAGCTCCTTCCATGTGGGCCAAACAGCACCAACTTCTAAATAGTGTTCTGCTGACATCACCATCACATGAAAGGAGCCGATTGATAACCAGTGCAACAGTGTACTACTGTATGTCTGCATGAAAGCTAAACAAAGAGCACATGGGGTACCACTTGAATTACAATATGCTGTAAAGTTATTCTGGAATTTTTGCCCAGTGACGCCAAAAAATAAACTGCCTACCCCAGCTTTAATCTCACCAGGGCATTCTTGGTGTATATGCAGGCAGGTTATTTCATTTTTTGACAAGGTCTGATGGTCATTTAATGACAGAACGACATCACCTGCATGAATTGGAATTCTGTTTGATGTGAGGCTTAATTTGAACACAAGGGCAGCATTTTCTTTCTTAAACTTACTTCTACCCAGAAACGTATCGTATCATGCCAGCTCTTACTATTGCCTGTATGTGACGTTACAGTGCGTTTTCATAATGTACTCCAATGTGACCATTCTGTATGCATTTCTACTATACAACACAGCTTACAGACAGTTCAATATGTCAGTATATTTCCGAATGTGTTCGTCCTCTTTAGTACCACTGTCAGCTGTCAGGGAAAACTCTTTACTAGCTGTGCTGTTGTGGTGTATAGACTCACGTGGGCGGAGTTGTTGTTCTGGCTGGATCGTGACCTTCGTCTGGAAGTGATGCCGATGTTTTCTCCTTTCAGCAGGGAGTGGACCACGTCATCCAGAAAGGTCATCTGGATCATAGACGGATCCACGTTCTGAGGCTCTAGCACCTGAACACACACACACACACACACACACACACACACACACACACACACACACACACACACACACACACACACACACACACACACCAGATTCATTTGACATTGTCCACATGTGAACTGAGTCTATAAGACCTCCTGGTTTTTAAAGGTGCTGCGTTTCACGGTAACATTTTATAATAACCATCATTTATAAAATGGCAAATTGAGAATTAATTAAACCTAGTTAATAGTTATTTTACTGTTAACAAACAATAACGTTTACTAATTATTAGTAATGCTATAATTTCTGTGTACCTGGTCATTCATAACGACCATGTTTCGACTGAAGAGGTCGTGGTGTGTAATGATGCCAGTGAACCACTGGGTGGCCGAGTCCTGTCGGTACACACGCACGCGGTAGCCATTCAACGAGTAGGGACCTGGAAGCAACAGGAGACAGTTCCATCACGGCGTTATTGTCCCCAATTGCTGGAAGTATCACACTTTACTACAGGCTCCTCATACTGGAAGACACACTAGGTCACAGCAATGAGATGACTGGAGAAGAATGAGTCACCTCAACAAACAACTGTTACACTTTAAACATTGTAGCTCTGATATCTACAGAGTGGAATACTTGACGATATAAAAAGAGTGTAATAAAAAAAACTTACCTTGCATAAAAATTTCCTGCACCTTCTGGTCTTTGAGCCAGCCCCTCACTTCTTCATGGAGCTGATGGTTGTCTCTTAACACTGGGCTCTGACTGTCCACCTCATCCTGAAAGACACAGACACACACACAGGATATCAAACACACTGAAACACAAACCTCTTTAAAGTAGTCCACATTAGAAAGATAAAGTGCTTTCATGTCATTTCTCCTCTTTCAGGTGGCAAACTACAAAGTTGTGCATAGTAGAAATGTGGTTAGTAGCGGCAGGGACACGGCCTGGTTACTGCTCAGTCTCAGCTGGTTAAACCTCTGTCCTGTCTCCTCCTGCTCTCCACCAACACTTACAATACAGACAAACACACAACGTGGTACTTTAATTAACATATTCTTTTGTTTCTGTTGAAAGATAACTGCAAGAAAATTTGACTTCTTCATGCCCTATAAAATCCAAATTTGATTTAATCTAAAAATGTATTTAGGGAACTTTCTCTCAGAACAATGCTCTCTTTAACAGGACTGCAGTCTCGACACACAAAATCACAGATTTAAGCTGCCCAGTGCAACCACAGCTTGTTACCACAGTCTGATCTGTTAGTCATTAGCCCCTTTCACACAGAGATTCCGCAGCACTGCCGTAAAGAAAATCTCCTGTTACTCCGGCTTTGCTTTTTGCACACTGAACCAAACAACGGCGGCATAATGCCGCCTCGCTGTGTGATTTTAGATAGCTTGCCGGCATCACGGGAGCAAAAAGGGGTGTGACGTTAAAAACACATCAGCGTCGGCGTATAGTGTGTGTGTGTGTGTGTGTAGTCCACTGTGGCTGCCCCTTTCGCACATTTTTATCTGTTCAAAATGTACCTTAAAAGGAGATTAATCAAGTATTTAATACTCTTATCAAGATGGAAGTGGGCAAATATGCTTGCTTTATGCAAATGTATGTATATATTTTGTATTGGAAATCAATTAACAACACAAAACAATGACAAATATTGTCCAGAAACCCTCACAGGTACTGCATTTAGCATAACAAATATGCTCAAATCATAACATGGCAAACTGCAGCCCAACAGGCAACAACAGCTGTCAGTGTGTCAGTGTGCTGACTTGACTATGACTTGCCCCAAACTGCATGTGATTATCATAAAGTGGGCATTTCTGTAAAGGGGAGACTCGTGGGTACCCATAGAACCCATTTTCATTAAAAAATCTCGAGGACAGAGGTCAAGGGACCCCTTTGAAAATGGCCATGCCAGTTTTTCATGGTTGGTACCAATGGATTCCTTAGGTTATCTTTCGCTATAACCTCCGAAAGATTGATATTGCAACTTGCGTTAATGCGTTAAAGAAATTAGTGGCGTTAAAACAAATCTGCGTTACCGCGTTATTATCGTGTTAACTTTGACAGTCATAGTCAAAATATCGAAACAGTAATAAATCAGCTATAATCAAATACAATGTGAAACTTTATCATGAGGCATTATGATGCACTATTATAAAGACCACTTTAAGACCAAATTTGAGAAAAAATAACAACTATTCCAATAGAGGCAACGGCAACCAACCCTGCTGCGCTGCTTGCCATGCTGAGTAACAATGTTAGTGAAGAGCAGCAGCGGGGGTTCTGCTGTTAAACTGGTAGCAATCAATAGTGAAATACACACAACACAAACAGATACTCTTATTCTATTTCTGATTCCTGTTGGGACAATTCACTCTATAAATGTCCCATCATAAAGTAACTGGTCAGAATTGAACTGTATTCTCCTGTAAATACATATAAGAACAGATGTACATTTCTATGAATAAACACAGCGCAGCTGGAATTCACAATTCACACACGCACTTAGATGTACAACAGCAAAGAGGGGAACCATCGGCCTTGAAAAGAATGAAAGAGAAAACAAACGCTTGCCTTTGTTTGTGTCACACACTAGGTCACAGAGTGAGAGAGGGTGAAACACCGAAAGAATCAAGAGAGAGGCAGAAAAGACTATTTTGTTGTTTAACGGAAAAATCTTCACCACTCAAACACACACAAAGCAACCAGACAACACTGACAGATGACAGAGTGAGGAAGAGGAAACCAAAACCACAGTCACCACACTGGCAGCACACTCTGCTCTTCTGGGTCTCTGTTCCTGTGTCTGTGTGTCTGTGTGTCTGTGTGTCTGTGTGTGTGTGTGTGTGTGTGTGTGTGTGCGCGCACACACAGTTCAATCAAAGTTATTTTAGTCTTCAAGGTGATGCATCATATGTGAATCAGAATGGAATACTGAGCCACTCCTATTTCTAGTGATGTTTGTCCATTTTGAACAGTACCTAGTAGTAGGATTCCTATTTTAATAACATTATGTGTACATTTGCATAGCAGGACAGTTTCTTCTGAGTGGTTGAGGTCAGAAGTCTGTCTGCTTTCTAGTTATACATAGTATTGGGAGGGGGGGAGGGGGGGGGGAGTGAAAAAGAAGACACTTCCTGTCACAGAAGAAGTCAGTAGTGAGCTTCACTACTTAAGAAACAAGTATTAACTAAAAATGTATAGAATCTAAATTCAGAGGTGAATGTCCCAGTCACATTTGGCTCTAAAGAGACATGTTTGTCTCAAGACCGAGGCCCTCTACAGTTCATATGGGACAGGCACGAGACATAATAGAAGTCATCAGATATCAGTGCAGAACGTCTCTTCACAATGCAGAGCTGCACGAGTCAAACACAGACGGGAAGCCAGGAGCAGAGGAGACGAGGCCACGGCTAGCATTTCAACTTCCTGTCTCTGTGTCTCCTTCTCTGCGTCTCTTTCACCTTCTTTCCATCTCTGTCTCCTTCTCTCTATCGCTTTCACCTTCTCTCCATCTCTGTGTCTCCTTCTCTCCGTCTCTGTCTCCTTCTCTCCATCTCCATGTCTCCTTCTCTTTCACCTTCTCTCCGTCTCTGTGTCTCCTTCTCTCCGTCTCTTCCACCTTCTCTCCATCTCTGTCTCCTTCTCTCCATCTCTTTCACCTTCTCTCCATCTCCGTGTCTCCTTCTCTCCGTCTGTGTCTCCTTCTCTCCGTCTCTTTCACCTTCTCTCCATCTCCGTGTCTCCTTCTCTCCGTCTGTGTCTCCTTCTCTCCGTCTCTTTCACCTTCTCTCCATCTCTGTGTCTTCTTCTCTCCATCTCCCTCTCTCCGTCTTCGTATCTCCTTCTCTCCATCTCCATGTCTCCTTCTCTTTCACCTTCTCTCCGTCTCTGTGTCTCCTTCTCTCCGTCTCTTTCACCTTCTCTCCATCTCCGTGTCTCCTTCTCTCCGTCTATGTGTCCCCTTCTCTCCGTCTCTTTCACCTTCTCTCCATCTCTGTGTCTTCTTCTCTCCATCTCCCTCTCTCCGTCTTCGTATCTCCTTCTCTCCATCTCCGCGTCTCCTTCTCTCCATCTCCGCGTCTCCTTCTCTCCGTCTCAGTGTCTCCTTCTCTCAGTCTCTGCGCCTCCTTTTCTCAGTCTCCGCGTCTCCTTCTCTGCGTGTCCTTCTCTCCGTCTTCACATCTTCGTGTCTCATTCTCTCCGTCTCCGCTTCTCCTTCTCTCCATCTTCGTCACTCTCTCTCAATTCAATAGGCTTTATTGGCATGACATTTGCCTTGTGTTGCCAAAGCACAATTATGATTATGGAAGACAATGAATGAAATTAACAACTAACTATATTAGTTAATAGAATTAAATACATAATGAAATAAGTACATTAAATAAAATACTATAAGTAATCAATTTAGTACTGGTATAATTTCAATGTGACTTTTGAAACCGTCTCTCTCTCTCTCTCTTCCACTATCATTTTCTCTCCATCTCTCTCTCTCTCCCACTCTCTGTCTCTCTCTAAATTCAATTCAAAAGGGCTTTATTGGTATGGGAAACATACCTTTACATTGCCAAAGCACGTGTCAAATATAAACAAAAAAAAATGGACGTACAATAAGTAAAGATCTCTCTCTCTCTGTCTCTCTCTCTCTCTCTCTCTCTCTCTCTCTTTCTCTCTCGTCCTGCTGCAGTGTTCTAGTTTCCAGCCTTGTTCAGCTCTAAATTAAACCAGCGTACAGAGTAAAAATAGCACGGTGGAATGCAGCTCTACAGAGGTCAGCGCAGACGTCTCTCATATATTCTCACAATTTGTCGCTCTGATGATTTCTTTTACCGCTTCTATATGAAAGACCCACGCAGCTAAAACTCTCCATCAATCCAGTTGATTCTACACACAATAACAATAACAATAACTGAATGGATGAGTAAACACTGCTGATATTTGCTTTTTACCACCAAACATCCGAACCCTGGATTCACCTCAGACACACAACTCTGGAGCACAAAAAACAGTCAGTACATGACAGACAGATAACACCTCTGATCGGAACATTCAGTTCCTAAATATCTACATTGACTCAGTATTTTATAGCAAGGTCATTACAGATTGAAACAGTCAATCTTCTAATGTTTGTACTATATTATCAACTAGTGTGTAAAGACATATAACCAGCTTTGTTTATACCATTTCTTGTCTCTACCACCCCTTACAGCTTCATCTGAACCTGATCTACTAACAGCCTCATAAAGCCCTCACTTTCCTACACTGTGACTATGTTTAGCTTTACTCTGGCTGAAAATAACACACATGAAGATGCGCCTAGGACTATTTCTACTAACACCACTGCGATCTATTCTGGCTCACTGCTGGCCTGTTTAGACACGATACACACGGAGACTGTGTTACCAAGGCAACATGGTCACCATGACCACCACCAGGATTGGTCTGTTTTCATCAGACGAGAGAGAGAGAAATGGAATATGAGCACAGAATTCAAGTGCGTGAAAACAAAGATTCACTGTGAATCCCCAAACATGAGATCAAGCATGTCATCAGGTTATGCTTATTATGAGTTATTAGAGGTGGGGCAAAAATAATGCAAATGCGCCAAACCACAGCGAGCAATCAACCCTCAATCATCGGGGCGTTCACAAAGGCAACAACAACAACATATAAACGTGACCAGTTGATTCATCTGATTTATTGATCTCAGCATGCCCTTATGTAAAATAGCATGTACTGCCTTTACATTGTCACCACTCTGCAGCCACTTATGGGTGTTCCAACCTATGCATCTCTAGTCCATAGATAATTATATCTATACCTGTCTCTCTTCAGCTTTTTTGTTGGACAATAACACTGTATATCATTGTTTTTCTTAAAGCAATATCGTCAGTAGGGGAATTTCAATAACGTCCAACCCTATGGGGAGCCAAAATTGTGATTGCAATGAATATTCGATTAATTGTGCAGCCCTAACAGCATGCCATTTTATATAACGATACTGATTTACATCATGAAATATTTAGTGTTCTGGGAAGTCAATTGAGAAATTGTTAATGGAGAAAATCACCAGACAGAAATGTCTGTTTTGACTATTCAAGCAAACTGAATAACAAACACCAAAGTCATCATCACTTTCATATAAAAATCCAATACCGTTGTAAAAGCTTTGAGAGCCATGCCCTATATACTGAAACACAGTTACTTGTGTCTTACTTTGAAGGAGGAAAAAAAACAGAACAGAACCTGTACCTAATCACCACCTACACAACCAATGACTTTAAAATGACTGTTTCAGTAAGTAACAACTAATTATATCCAACATAAAAGTATAAAAGTGGAACTGTCCAGTGGCAGCAGGTACGCGAAATGATGTGCAAACTGAAAAAAATAATTGTTGTGGAAGGTTTTGTGCCAGTTAATTTCAATTAACCACTGCAAAATGTGCCTGTGAGGCTGAATTGAATGCATGCCAGTAACCAACCGCGGTGTGAAACCAATCTCTGGTTCTGTTTTGTGCCATCCAGGACAGGAGAAGCTGCATATAAAGAACCCTTTCTATCGTAAATGTAATTTCTTTTTGTGTGCTTTACAAAACTTATACTAATGCTTCATGATCTACTAATTAAAATACATTATGGATAACCACTTTCATTATTGTCTCTAACCTTTTTCCGAGGACAATTTCTAGGACTCAAGGCTATTTGTTCTAGCTCTGCTGCGAATACAACAAAGGGGCTGAGGCAAACACACCGCGGTGTGACACAAGGACAACTTGTGCACCAGATAATTAGTAACACACCAACAAATATGACACACACTCACACACATATACTGTATATATGGAGACAAAAGACAGATGGCTTGTTAAACACTTCAAACACGCTTCCTTTCGGGGGACAATGCTCGTTGCCGTGGAGACGCTGAGGCTGAGGCATGAGGGAGCAAACTGTGGGAGAGTTTCTGATTACTATTCTTTCTGCTCAGGGATTAAAATGATGAATGTTGAGAGACTTCTTTCAGGTATGACGTGTACAGTACAGTACAGGGTGACTGAGGATCATATGTGTTCGTCATGTTTACTTGATACACTGTAGCTGTGGCCTAGTGTATATTTCAGACACTGTATGGATGTGGTCTGAAACAACTGCATGAGAGTCTACGGAGCAGAGCCGGATGGTTGTCAGACTCTGGTCGGAGCTGGCCGATGCTACGCTATGATTGGCCAGTCTGCGTTCGTGGGGGTGGGACTTAGCGAAGGGTCAGTTATGTTCCCAACCTGTTGCTCCAACCTGAAAACGAGATTCCGAAGAACGTTCAAAAATAAGTTTTAATCAAATATAAAATAATGGTTGGATATCCCATCACATCTCTGTGGACATGATAAATCAGTTTTAGTTGGATTGTTCTGTTGATATATATGTACTGATGAGAGGTAGCAGTATGTAATATAGATGTTTGAATGCATACTCTGCATGTGACTCTATGAATCCATGTGCATGCATTGAAACAATAGATTAACTTATTTCTGAACACCTAATTTTTCGGTTTCAGTTGGTCTTAGGTTAGGTTTGGTTATCTATAGCAGTGATTCTCAAAGTCGGTGCCAGAGGTCCGTGGCACTGTGTCAGGGGGGTCCGCGAAATAAGTTGCTATGAATTATAAAATTGTGCTGTATCATTAAAAAAGTACATATCTACAGATGGGGACCGTTTGCGCCAATAAAACAAGCATATTGTGTCCATTACTCCCACCCACGTTAGCTTTGGGCCAATAGAAACTCTGATACGATTGTGACACATCTCGTCAATCTGTCATGAATTAGTCACTTCCCTCAGGGCGCAACGAACCATTCCTGCTGCTGCTGCAGAACATGGAGAAATATTTAAGTAAGTCTACACCACGTCAATTGACACAAAGTCCAAACCAGCTAAATTGAGAAAATATGACGACAGTTATATCGAGCGACAGCGCCAGGACACTAAAATGTGTCTTCAGGCGCTAGCGAACGAAGCCATGAAGCCGGCCGAGCTAAAGCGACATCTGATTACAAAGCATAAAGAGTATCAGGGCAAACAGGTCTGAAGTATTTAGGTTGGAAAGTTTTAGAATAGAAATAGTTTCAATGGTATGTAAGAGTAAAAATGGTAGTAAACATGCTTAATCAGCGTTATGTTTATGAGGGGGTCCTTGGAAAATATTCTCCCCTTTAAGGGGTCCCTGGCCCCCAAAAGGTTTGAGAACCTCTGATCTACAGAATAGTGAGGTACTTCATCAGTGGTGTACTGAAAACAAAATAATCTAAACTCAAGGTGTGAGCTTTCAACCAACATCGCAAAAGACTGAAGAATCATACTTTTTCAAACTACTATTTCCGAGGTCAAGCATGAACTTTCACATTGTTCACATTGTATTTATTAATAACATCTGTGCTGAGTACTTCTGTTGACAGAGACAAATGACCGGTAAAAGCCCAATATTAAAGCTGACGACACCTGACGAGCTCTCTAATGATACCACCGGCAGCTCTACCCTGTTGCAGCTCGACACAGGACACAATCGGCTGGATCATTTCCCTAAAAACGACTCACCGAAAGCTCACAAATTGGTGGACACCCATCTTTAGTCAAATCTAAATAGTACAGAAATCTGCTTTCACGGAGCACACGGACCAGAAAAACAGTTTTAATTGGTCCTTTTGGATAAGTTATGGAATTAATGCTGATAATCTACCGCCCGACAGATGTCGTGTCCCGTAGCCAAATCAATTGTCACCTGCTAAAATGAGAGGCCCTATTGTTGGTAGTTAGTGAGCTAGCAACCACATGTAAGGCAATCCCTCTATATCTAGCAACAGTGTGAACTGACACCACAGGTGTCTCTTTGAGCGTGTGTCTGGGGGTGTGTGTGTGTGTGTCAGCACACGAGATGTTGTCAAAGTAACGTGACACTGGGATGAAGTAGCCTCAGAGAGAGAGAGAGAGAGAGAGAGACACTGAGCTGTGTGTAGTTTGGTCAAACTGAGTCAGCACTAACAGTTTTATTCTCCACCTCCTGTCCTTCAGCCTCAACACACACCACAACTTTATAGTAACACACACATATACACACACAGAGAAGCACAGACTTGAGCAGCAGGCTGGGTTGGCCCACTCAACAGTGACTTCATTGTACAGTTTATGCCAAACAGATTGTAGCCCCCTCCCTCCTTCTTTCCCTCCCTCCCTCCTCTTCCTCCCTCCGGTCTTCCTGTCCAACTGGAAAAACAGAGAGGGGAGTGGCCTCGGCTTCACTGCTCTGAGTGAGTGTGAGAGAGAGAGTCAGACTGTTTTTACTGCTCTGTGGGGCTCAAAGGTCTCCAGAAGAATAGGCGGCTCTGTGCGGGCATAGTGGTTTAAGAATGGAGGAGTGTGTGCATGTGCGTGTGTGTGTGTGTGTGGGTGTGTACACATCTCTGTAGTGAGTCGTGCCAGAAGAGTGAGGCTCCCACTTTCCTTCACTTCAGATGGCGGCATTTACTGGAGGACTGGGAAAGTGTAGGAGTGTGAGTGTTCTGGTTGTGCGTAGGCCTGTCACGATAATTCTATTAACCTTATCGTACTCTATAGTTTTTACGTTAGCGACTTATCTTAATATATGGCCATGACCCTGATCATTTTTACGTTATCGACTCAAAGAACTATATATGGACATAACCTGGAGAGCGTTGATAGTGAGGACAACAAGCTGAAACTCTAATCTGCTGCTTTTCACGAACACACATCAAACAAAAATAACCTTCAGTTCACTGCAAACCCCCGCTGCTCTCTGTCACAGTGAGGCGAGGCAAAGAAGCACAGAAGTTATCAGGATGTAACTCCAGTTCTATAAGCACACCATCACTCTGTGTCACAAAGGAAATAAAAGAATGTACAGATTTACCGCGGGGACTGAAATTAAAGCACAATATGGGCCTGATGATGTACGATACATGTGTTTAGTGTTGCTGAACTATAAATCCAAACCCTGGCTGCGGGTTCTACCTGCGTGTACGAGCCTCTGTGCCACATTAACTGTGTGCAGCGGAGTGTGTTGCCGGGTGTGATGTGATGTATGTAGCCATCTTGTTTCTAGTGAGAGCCTCGGCCAGCACGTTTTTCTCTGCTCTGTGTCTGAGCAGCCATTACATCATACGCTGTGTTTACTCATCTAAGTCTATCTGTGGGTCCATGGTGTGTTTTGTCACTGCACTTTAAAATCTTTTTGTTTTTGTGTTTAGAGTACAGCAAAGCCTCTTGATTTCACAGTGTTTGAAGCCAATTAAAAGGTTGAAACACGAATGACGAGAGACGAGCCGTTGTTGCATCAGACAATCTCGCAACGTTCGTTGTATTTCTTTACGTTATCGGCTTTACTTTAGGTCGACATTATAGATTGTGCTCTCCAAAAGCCAATCAATGGCTGCGTCCTGACAGTGTGGCTATGTGGATTGATTTACTAACACAGAGCTGTAGGAGATCCACTACATGTAAGGGACTTCAAATAGAAACAGGACATCCTCATTTGTAAGTAAAACATTTTTACAGTGACACGTTATGCTGTAATGACACTGTCCACTTTACGATACACTAGGGCTACACGATTATGGCCCTAAATGATAACCACGAATGTTTTGATCAATATCGAGATCACGATTATTCATCATGATTATTCATAGGATTTAGGGACAAAATATTTGTATTGCAATTTCACATTTAAATAAACAGAGCGCTTTGTTATTGTCATCTATAGTGGTTAATTGCATAAAACACACAATTCAAATTAGGAAATCAATTATAGTATTTTCATTTAAATATTTGCTTTGATTGAAAAAAATCTTGTCATTAGTAGTTCTAATTATATATTATAAGCCGCTTAAAGCTAGTGTAAGGAAGTTAAACAGGTCATATTTCTCTCTCTATTATCCCTTATGTTGAAAGCATCTCCTTTAAACAACTGGATTTCTTCAAGTTTCTCACCAAAAACTTCATTTTACAAGATTACTTTTGAACACATCATGATAGCGTTATAAATTATAATCTCCCAATGCTCAGATTAAGTAGTAAGTAAGTATGTAACATATTGAGTAGAGCTTGAATGCACCATAATGTACTCAATGGAACCTCCGTTAACGGAGCTCTTTAGCTCCGTGCTGTTGGCAGATGAGCCGGTCACTGTGATTACTCTGAGCAGCATGAATTATGGGAATGTCTTACAACATAATAAAGTGTCTGATTAAGTTAGTTGTTCCAAATGTTTAAGGTTGTGCCTCCACGGCTTATTTTGGACTTGCAGTTGTGACAAATTGCAGTATGTCTTCTTCACTCACACTGAAGAACTTCGACACTGATGACATGTGTTTGTGACCGACAAAAGATCAGATATACGAGACCGCTAAAAACCATGATTATGGTGCATCTCTAACGGTTAGTTCAGGAAGCGCTTGATTAATGCAGCAGAGTTTTCTATGAGCGGAGCATTTTAAATGTCAATATCTCAGTCGATCATGTTCATTTAATTGTGGGAAAGCAAAATCGTGATTGCGATTAGTTGTGCAGCCCTACCAGTGACACGTTACACTGTAATGACACTGTCCACTTTACGACACACTTGAAAAGGATCCTATTTCAACTGTCAAACTAAAGGTGGGCCAACGTGTGTTAATATGTAAGCTAAATCCAGCTAAGTCCAGGTCATGCCAGACTACACGGAGAGACAACTAAGTCAACACATGCTGTCACTGTCACCGATATCAAGTGTGTGTGTGTGTGTGTGTGTGTGTGTGTGTGTGTGTGTGTGTCAGCCCTCTATAGGAAATAGGACAAGACACTGGGGATCATGCTGACTGTATCCTGCATTAGACACACACACACACACACACACACACACACACACACACACACACACACATCTTGTGCTTGCTGCAGAGCTTTTTAAATGGACTACATTATGACTTGTTAATGAGTGGTTTTTAAGGCTCCAATGCCAAACATATAAAATAAACAACAGTGCTGTGAAATCTGTCTGTTAATCGATTCAAATATTTAATTGCAATTAATCGCATGATTGTCCATAGTTAATCGCGATTAATCACAAATCAATCGCACACTTTTTATCTGTTCAAAATGTACCTTAAAGGGAGGTTTGTCAAGTATTTAATACTCTTATCAACACGGAAACGACACGTAGCGTTGGCACATTTTCCAATCTAACGCTCTGGCTTAAGAGTTTATTTCAACCATATTGTTGGAACAGTGGAAGAGACCAATGGAAAGACAAATCATGACGGTTTTGGTGAGTTTTATTTTGTTTCTGTTGGGTTTGAATGACGATATGTTCCGCTGCTCGAACAGCTGATCTACCTGCTGAAACTACGAAGGGCGCAGCGCCGCTAGCAACAACAACAACTTGCCCCAAACTGCATGTGATTTTCATAAAGTTGGCATGTCTGTAAAGGGGAGACTCGTGGGTACCCATAGAACCCATTTTCATTCACATATCTTGAGGTCAGAGGTTAAGGGACCCCTTTGAAAATGGCCATGCCAGTTTTTCCTCACCAAAATTTTGCGTAAATTTGAGGTATTATTTAACCTCCTTCACTACAAGCTAGTATGACATGGTTGGTACCAATGGATTCCTTAGGTTTTGTAGTTTAATATGATACCAGTATCTTCACTCTCACAAACTAAGCCTGCTACAACATAAAAATCGCAAGTTGCGTTCATGAAATTAGTGGCGTTAAAACGAATTGGCGTGAACGCGTTATTATTGCGTGAACTTTGACAGCCCTACTTCAAAAACAATGCTAGCAATTAGGCAGGCTACAACTGTGATCGCTGGCTTATTTCTACAATGTTTTTTATCAGACACATCATTATGCAGCAAATCTTTGCACATTTAAAAGAGAGTTCACATTGTGAAGCCACACAGGGAAAATCATTTAAGCAAATCTCTGTTAAATCCCCATCCACGCTAGGAAAACAGGAGAGGTGAGCACTCCCTTCTGAGGACACCTCAAATGTCAGAAACTAACAGCCAAGTTCACTGGCCTCAGTGGACAAGCCACAGAAACTACTGCACAGATTCAAAGCATGAGTCACCAGAGGACACAGCAACAGTGGATCTGTCTTCTGATTGGCTGCAAACGAAAGAAAAAATAGAAATAGAGTCGCTCTCTCTCTCTTGGTATTTGGACTTGTCTTAAGCACACACTGATGACTGATGGTGAGAGTGCAGAACACAGTCTTCCCGTCTGGTTGACACTGAGTGGAACACAGTGTTCCAGCCAGCACAATACAACAAGCTGTGGTCAGCTGCAGAGTACCGACACACACAGACACACACCCACACACCCACACACTCTCTCATCAAATACACAGCCGCATAACAGAAGCATACATCCGTGTGATTTACTGCCAATTGTGATGCTACAGCATCTATCTATGTGTGTCTATGTATCAGCCATCATTAATGTGTTTGTAATTTATGAGTCAGTAGTGAGCAGCCATGTGTAAAATCCCTCAGAGGACAGACTGTGGCTGCACATGTTGGCTTTATATTCACATTAAACCCTGGCAGTGTCAGATCCATATGGAACACAGCGACCAACCCTGGCTGCTCTCTGGGGCCAACAGCCGCTCCATGGCTGCGGTATCCAGCCTCGAACTAATTGTGAATGACTAATTCTTCATTAGCAAACGAGAACCGGTTACAATGCGTACAACAGCCAAAGGACAACACATTTATAGTTCTTTTTTAGCCAACAGAAACCATTTATGCACTTCACGACAGCAGGTAGCTTTGATTTGGTTTCGATTTCATTCCTAGTGTTACCTGCTCTGTAACTGAAACCGGTGCCATTAGACGGGGACAGCCAAAAAGTTAATTTAAAATCCACATTCCTGCTTTAATTAGCTATCTTACTCCTGTCCGCTGTAGAAGTGGGACTAGTGTTTCTAGAGGTAGGAACTGCATGGTCATTCTAAATCCAATGCTTGCTAACTAAAGTGAAGATATCACCATTAAGGTTTTTAGGACACATTTTAAGGTGTCAAAATATTTCTTTTCTTTAAAACAAAGCAAGAACTAGTGCTTCCAGTTTCACATAATGTTACTGACAACTGAGATCAACTGAAGCTTAACACTTATGGTGCATGCAATGTCAATGGAAAGAGGCCAGTAGATGCGAATTTGGGCCGGTGCGACGCAAATGTCATGAATGACGCGCATTCGCGGGAGTTCCCCTGTCGTCACTGACGTCCTGACGTTGTTGAATCAGAAATGGAGGTAAAAAATCTTGTGTCTGTCTGTGGTCACCCAGAGCTACGATAGTACATCATATCTGTACAGAGACCGGACAAAACTCTGTGTATAAATGTATGTGTATAAACCACAGACCACTCATCTCGTCACTGCTGTATTTACGCCTAGATGACCTTATCTTGAGTGTTGATGGAGCAGCTACTGTGTTAACATAGCCCTGGCACTGATTGATCCAAACTCTAAAAACAATAATGCAGACTTTTTAACAAATCAACATCATTATGTAGTTATTTCAGCATTCTTTTAATCCGTTTATTGCAATTAAATGACAGCACAAATCTCTTTATTTAGGGTTCATGCCGCAGTAGTAAACGAGATGAATTCAGCCAATGTGTGACTTATTAGATACAGTAAATACAGCTCAGTGAAATTTACCGTGAGTGACGTGAATGAACACAAATGATCCCGCGGGTCAAACTTGCACGAGTAATTGTGCAAGAAAGCAAATATATGTGCACTGTTAATAAGTAAGTACACTGTAATCAGGCCTCGTTTTAGTTCAAATTAATCTTTGCAGGTGTCAGATGTCTTTACTGATTCATTTGATTTATCAGCTGGCAGTTTGTTGCAGATGTATATATGACACTTTATGGTAGTAACAAAAGCTACTTGAACAAAAATCTGCAGTGATCATCAGGCACAGCAAGCTGATGAGCATTCAGTGTATATAGGAGTGGGAACATGATTCTTACCTGGTATGGTTGGAAGGCTGAAAGGTCAGACAGGAAGTCCAGCTGTCGGTCTAACAAGAATTCCACTGCTGTTGCTGACAACAACAGGCTCTTCCCCACCACTGGCTTAAACGCCTGCACACACAAAAACACACAGTAATGGTCAACAACAGCACAAAATAACAATTACATAATAATATAACATTGATATCAGGAGGACAGCTCCTAGTTTCTATGAGGAATCTGATCCAAACATCACATCTGAATCCGTTTAGGTTTATTTATAGAATTCATCAATTCTATAATGGATATGTAATAAAAAAAATGCAATGTATTTTGTAGGGCTGGGATGATTCACTTATCTCCTTTTTCGATGCTATCACGATGCTTGGATGCCGATTCAATATGTATTGCGATTTTCGAGTTTTGCGATTCGATATTACGATTTATTGCGATTTTTGTTCACTTTTTTAACACTAGACCATGGGAAAAAGTTGAATCATACACTTCTAGGGACTTTTACTTTGGAAAATATCTCAATTAATATAGTAAAAATGTTCGATTTTAAGCATGTATGTAGTCAGAGGTGTCCTGAAGTCAATTATATCAGTCATTATTTATTAAATTTTTTCCAGCAACCCAAAAATCAAAAAATAAAGACATTTCCCTCACAACTTAGTGGTATTTTCTTTTTAATTTATAGGGGGCATGAAATGTTTTATACTTTTGGTGAATATAATCCAATCAATCTTATTTTCCATACATATATTTTGTATTTTGTTAACACCTTATTTCGAAAACCGGACGTAGTCACGTGTATACTTCCTCTAAATTCTCCATGGTCGTCGCTAGCTCTCCTGTAAGCTCCGTCCTCTTTATACATCCATATGTGTAGTGTTTACCAATTTGGATTTAAAATATGAGGGTGCAGGTCGTATCCACGCAGACCCTCCGACGTTTTCTACTTTGTCGTTTCGGCTCGGTGCGGTTTGTTTTGGTTGACGGATACGGAACGGATATGACGTCACGTTACTCACACTACAACAATAAAAGCGGTAACTTCCTTCTACCTCCGCAGAGACTCAAATGAAGCAAATACATCGATTCTGGCATCACGATACATAGGTGAAACCGATTTTTTTTCCTACCCCTAGTATTTCGGAGCTCCAGTTCTCTCTGACAAAACACTATAGACCAAATGTCTGAGAATTGAGGCAGAGAAAACAGAGGAATGAGCAATAGCAGAGATTAGAGGGAGGACATGATGAAACGCGGCAGAGGAGGAGAGAGGGATGGAGGAGAAAGAGACAGAGTAGGGGATAGAGGGATAGCTCCAGAGTGATGAATAAATTAATAAGTAGAGGAAGTCTGACAGTTCAAAGGCAGAACACTCCACTTTGATGTTGCCTCTTTTTACACACATGCACGCACGCACACACACACACACACGATGTCTGTCAGCCTGCGGCGTGAGCTCAGCTGTTACTGCACATACACGACAGACTTCCATATTTCCTCATCACATCCATCTGTACTGATGTGAACACAGTGCAGTCGCACTATTTACAGCTATATTCATCATTGTGGAGAGGTCGTCTTAACCACGTCACATCGCTTCGTATTTTTCCTGCCTGATATCAGTCAAGTACGGCTGGAGAGGAGAGCCGCAGCGGGAGACAAGTGTGTGTTTGTGGAGAAGTACAGTACGTGTAGCGGGGGCTGGTGCTGCTGTGATTTATGGTTACATAACAAGGTCAGTCTGATGAGAGATTAGAGGTGAGAAACATGACAACTGTGACTCCCCCCCCCTCCTTTACAACACACACACACACAAACGAGGCAGGAGCACATTTGCAAGCAAAACATGATAGTGTGTGTGTGCAGCTCTATTTCTGTCCATCTGTCTGTACATATCACATTTCCAGCCTCCACTGGCAGAATGCAGCCGGCAGCACAGGCTGGACATTATTTTGGAAATTTATGTATATCTAAAAGTGCAGATGTCACTTTTGTCCAGCCTTTGGCAGCAGACAGAAGACAGAGTCTTGACCGGTGTCCCATTCTGAAGCATTATTAGAACACTGCACCTGACATGCACACTAAAGGACAATAGGATGTTTATATGGAACATGAGTAATGCCGGGTACACACTACACGAGAATCAAGCCGATTTTGGTCCCGATTCCCCTCCTCCTGATAATCATCAGCAAAGCCCTGTTTTGTGATGGTTCTAAAGATTATCTTTCCAGATACTCCTGTGGTGGGAAGTATGTTAAGAGTGTTTTTTTACATCCCCCGATCGGCTCTGAAGTCCATCCTGGCCGCACCGATTTCAAATCGTAAATATTAAACATGTCCAATATTTACGATGGGATATCCTGTTGTGTGTAGGGAACCCCGAGGACAGCCGATGACGCAGTCACGTGGGAAAGAATGATAGCCAATTGGGAACCAAGCTGACTGAAGAAGGAAGGACAGCCACCGTCGTCACGGCGGCTGCGGCTAATGCATGAGCTAATGCTAAACGTGAAGCATAAAGTAGTAGTAAGCTCTGATATGGAGGACCATCTTGTTGATTAGTGGCAACAACACAAGTGTTTATTTAACGTGCCTCCATGACTTCATCCATCCATCCATCCTTTGAAAATGTTCAGTACAAAGTGCAATCACGAGAGATTCTGCGATATTTCCATTTTTCTTTAAGTCAGGACTCTTGTTGTTCATGAATGAATCTGTTAGTGTGGTGTGCTGTTTTGGCCAAATCGTTGCACTCCACACACTACAGGAACAATACTGTTAAATTTAACGGAACATGTCGTTACGTGTGGGCTCTCTCACATTTACTAAATCTGTTAAGATTTGAAAAATCTTTTAGTGTGGGCCAGCCTTAACCTACTTCTCCATCGGATCTTCAGCAATAGCAATTGTATCTTCAGCCTGTATATCCAGGATAAAGGCCTTTACACACCGGGGGGTGAGACAACACGGAAAATGCAAAATACTCGCCTGCAAATATTATACGTCTGGGGCTTTTATTGTGAAAGGTAAGCACAGAAGGAGTGGATCTGGTCTGCACTGTCTTTGTCAAGGTTGAAAGGAGTAATAAAGTTTACCATAAATGTATATCATAAACATTTGTTTGCCACAGAGCTTATTTTCTGCAATAATCCAAAACCCAATGGAACAATCCCATTGGCTTTTTGTCCAGGGAACCCAGCGTGATGTTAACTTCCTGGTTGGCCTATAAAAATACATCATCCCTGCAGCTCTCTATATAGGCGCAATTCAAACGTTCAGCACAACATGATTGCTTGATGCCTTTATTCACGGTGTGAAAGGTCTGAAAAATCAACCTTGTTCCGTAAAAAAAAAAAAGAGTACGCTGCTATTTCGCCGCGTAATATTCACATTCTGTATGAAAGTATTCATGACAAAAACAACAGCTTGAAAAATATAAATACGCTGCTGGTGTGTAAAGGCTTTCAGGCTGCATTCAGACAGACTTTTGCTGCGTGAAAAAAACACAGCCCTCAGTGCAAATGAATGATGGGACCTTGGAAAGGTTTACAGCACGTTAATACAGAACACAGGATGTAGGCCTGTTACCGTGACAACCACTGCAGGCACACTAGGCCGGTTAGGCTCTGTAAAGGATGTATGACAGACCTTGGGTAAAGAGAATGACTCAACTCTGTCGACAGACACGTTTGTAGATCTAAACATGGTTGTAAATATGTAACATAACTCCAAATCCAACACCGGATCCAGACCATAGGGCCATCACACTGGACATGCTCAGCAGTCAAAGGTATCTTTGACTAACTGATCCGTTTAGGCTCAGACACACCAAGCCGACATCAAAGAACTAATGTCGATGAAGGCCGACTGTTGTGTTGTCTCACGTTGCCTTTGTCTTGGCCGACAAGCTGCCCTTGAACACACCGCAAAGACTACAGCCGACGGCCAGTTAGCACGTACGTTCTGCGCCTACGTGAGATGAAATAACTCTCCACACCAGCAGGCGGCGGTAGTCTGTAGTCATCATTCAAAAAGGGAAACAGGAAGACCGAGGATGGCGGATATACAAGCCGTTGTTATGATACGTACATGAAACAAACTTATTGTCTTCCCCAGCAGATGGAGGCAACATTTGCACAAAAACTCTCGTGTTCGTCGTTGTTTTGTCTACGATTTCCAAGTTAAGCTTGAAAATATATTCTTCACCTTTGAAAGAGAAGTTGACAAAATAAACATGTCCTGAACTTTCACTCAAAATATGGAGTTTTCCAAGTCGTCATAGAATTGTAAAGGTTCAAATTTCCATTTCCATTAAACTCCATCTGTTGGGGGAGATGGTGCGATATGATCGAAAGCTTGACGGCAGCTTCTAATGAACGTTGTGGTGAAACTACTGTTTCCGTGGGCTGAAAAATGAAACTTTCATACTCAACTATACAGTACTTTCTTCTGTTAGGTCTGTTGGCAGGATGAATGAAGATAACACTATGATTCACTATGACTTTCAGTAATGATCCACGTCACGGCTGGCTTTATCTCTCACCTAGCAGTCATAGCTTTTGATTCTTAGTCTTCTGATTTCCATCTTTGGAAAACATTGTGTTTATTGTTAAGTTTGTAAAGAGTAACCAACAACCTTTATCTAACTTTGATAGCTATAGAAAGACACAAAAACCCCACTACAAATAATTACAAGGGCTGTCAAAGTTAACGCGATAATAACGCGTTAACACAAATTTGTTTTTACGCCACTCATTTTTTTAAAAACGCATTTACACTTGATGATAATCACATGCAGTTTGGGGCAAGTCATAGTCAAGTCAGCACACTGACACACTGACAGCTGTTGTTGCCTGTTGGGCTGCAGTTTGCCATGTTACGATTTGAGCATATTTTTTATGCTAAATGCAGTACCTGTGTGGGTTACTGGACAATATCTGTTATTGTTTTGTGTTGTTAATTGATTTACAATAATAAATATATACATATGTTTGCATAAAGCAGCATATTTGCCCACTCCCATGTTGATAAGAGGATTAAATACTTGACAAATCTCCCTTTAATGTACATTTTGAACAGATTAAATTATCAATTTGTGATTAATCGCAATTAACTATGGACAATCGTGGGATTAATCACGATGAAATTAATCCAGTGACAGCCCTACTTTGTACCTGTAATCATGGAGGCAAGCGTCATACAAAAGAGGAACGTTTTTAGCAAATCTTTACAGAACTTCCAGGTAAATTTCACCCTCATCCACAACATTCAACCTCTACCTATTCTTGTGCTCAATCTCACACTACCTGCTATCCCATAGGGCTTTGAGAAGCTGTTGCATCTCATAGAAAATGAACAGGAGCTGCACCGCATCCAGTGGCTCTTAACACTGTTAGGAAAGTAGGTCCTCACAAGGATAGAAGTACCAACTTGTATTTTTTATGAATACAAGTGAGTAGTTATGCAAATATGTGTGTGTGAGCAGGAAACTGACTAAGAGTGAGTGAGTGAGTGAGTGAGAGGGAGATGATGTCGATTTTTTAGTTAACACGGGGGAGGTGAGAAACGGGGAGGGATGGACTGGTGTGTGTGTGTGTGTGTGTGTGTGTGTGTGTGTGTGTGTGTGTGTGTGTGTGTTATGGCCATGGATGTAACACACACACACACAGGAAAAAGGAAGTTTCTCCACTTGTTTTAACCGCCTGTTGGTCAGATGGAAGGAAGGAAGACGACTGATATGATGTTGCAAAGGTCAAAGGTCATGACCAGGCTCTATATTTAGCTGTGGTTCACCTTCATTATCATCATCATGTTATGTTTCATCACACTGTTTGTTTCTCTGAGTCAAGTCTGACTCACCTGAGTGAAGACTCACCTGGATCAGTGTGTTCATATGACACAGTTTCTTTAGCAGTGACCCGTCTAACATGTCAAAACCAGGACAAATAACAGGATTCAAACTAAAACAGGATATTCTAAAATCATAATCAGCCCGTTCTCATTCCCAGGGCGTCAAAAAAGAGTCCAACACAGATCCTGGGGGATCTCCAGGTGAATAATCTATCGGCATCATTTCCACTCAGTCATTGTAAATCAAGTAAAATCTATATTTGGAAGTGATCTTTAATTAAATTAAATTCCCCCCAAAACATTTAAGCTGCTAAATGATTTAACACATTATGAGATTCTCTAATCGCATTATTAAATTAATAATAATTAATAATTAATTAATGAAAACGTGTCATTCAGATTATGTGTAGTGCATTTAATCTGAAGAGTCTCTGCACACTTTACAGGTTAAACTATATCAGACACGGTTTGACTGATCCGTCCACATCGATAGAAAGTATTATTTATGAAATACTGTCAATTTTATTTTTAAAGTACGTCACATTTAAAGGTACCATATTATAAAAAGTGAGATTTTCATGTTTCTTTATTATAAAGCAGGCTTAAGTTCTATATAAATACTGTGAAAGTATCAAAATGCTCAATCCACAGGGAAATACACACAGCCCATATTCAGAAACTCTGCATTTGAAACAAGCTGTTTGTCTGGATTTCTGTCCATTTGTGATGTCACCAATATACAATATTTAACCCATTACACGGTTTTAAACGTAACGTTCTAAATGTGTCCCAGATTATTCCTGGTTGCAGTGTATGTGAATAACATCAGCTGGCACACATGGACCAAAGCTGTTGCCTAGCAACGCAATTCTGTTGCAATTTCGTCACAATTTCATCGAAATGCGCTAAAACGGAGCGTTTAAGACATAGGGTAAATACAGGCATATTCAGGCCGACAGTATGAGGAAAATAAAGGTAATTTTGAACATTACAGCATGTAAGCATGTTCTAATAGAAACACAAAATACAAGTATGAACCTGAAAATGAGCACAATATGGGACCTTTAAGACTAATTAGAAGGACTCCCACCACCTGTTCACTTCCCTGATCACCTGACCTCCACGCCCACCTGCACACCTGCTCCTCATCCCCTCATCAGCTCCTCACTATATATCTACCTGCCTCGTCCGAGCTGTAACAGTTCAGCATTTGTTTTCTGCTTTATTTTTTTTAACCCAAACAGGAAGCCCTTTTACTAAAATAACTTATGCCACTTTTGATTGTCCTTTTTTCAACAACAACGAGGAGTTTATTTCATGTCAATTTAAGCGCAGAAAATCCACCTAAAATGCTCCTTTGGTTAAATGACCAAGACTATAAATCTTCTCGTCACTAAACTGCGGTTGTTAAAAACTGTTCAAAATTCCAGCTGCTTCCGACAGCCGGCTGAGCTTTAATCTGCCGCCAAAGAAAAAACAATAAAAGCTGAGTTGACAGACAGCCAAGCAGTGAAAGTCATACCTGCAGTATGTGTCACTCATTCACACATATGATCATTGTCATACTGAAACCAGCTCTCTCACACACACACTCACAGTCATTGTGAAACCAGTTCTTAAGTGCTGATAATCCCATTAAACTCACCTTAAACTTCTTCTCTCAATCAGAGCAGAAGAACCACAGAAGGTTTCAGAGATTGAGGCTGCAGAAACACTCCTTTATGTGGATTAGTCAGAAGAGTTTGTGGTACCTTTTCCCTCATAAAAAGTGTGAGAAATGTGGATTTTTTTATGTCACTATTAAAATAAGACAAGCTGCCAGAAAAAATCTAAACACTAGATGTGAAGGAGACAACACTCCCACACGAAAGGCTGTAAAATACATGTGAAAAACACTTTGGCCAAAAGTACATGGACACCCTTTTACATATACTTTTGTGCACTTTTTTTAAATCTGGCTCTTTGTTTGGTGCCATGTCACTTTTCTGACAACCCAATAGTCAAAAAAATGCACCACTGGACCGAAAGCCCATGAGACCGACAGCCTGTTATTCCGAAAACAAACATGCATTGTCCCAAATTCCCGTTGTTCCGGAAATACATACTCTCCCTTTAACGCTGTCTCATTGCACAGGCTTAGCGGGGCTCAAGTTCCCCGTGTGAAACCAGAGGTCAACATTGATTTATTTGTCACTTAACTTAAGTTACAGCACTTCCGGAGTTATTTTAACCCAAACCGCGATCTTTTCCTAAACCTAATTAAGTGGTTTTGTTACCTAAGCCTAACCAAGTTGCTCTTATCCTAAACCTGAGTAGTTTTATTTTGAAAAGACTGGAGCGGAAATCGACATTTGTAGGAAAACCAACATAAAATACATTGTTGAAAGTCGTGCTGAGCGTCCCGAAAAAAAAGGGAAATTCATGTCTATGTACACAAATCAAATAAATTCAATTTAGTGACTATTTCACGAACTGCTGTGAGACTGAGTTGTAAAATAAGTATGTAAAATACTACGGAAAACAGTTCTCATTGTGAATGTAAGTGGATGAATGGAGGGCGTGTCAGAGAAACAAATCTCCTTGGATAAATAAAGATTAGTCACTATATACCAAGAACACCAGCAGCAGCAGCACTAGCAGCATAACCTCCCAGCCACCTCTGGCTGACAATAGCACCGCTGTTAATGTTTTACACCGTTACATCATAAAACTCACAGGAACTGTGTGCACTGTGTGTCTGATCAGTTCCCAGAAAAGGAAACTGATATCAAAACCTTCCACAGGCTACAACAGCAATCACCTATATCACCTAAAGCTTTTCATTTAAACATTAAAATTAACGAACACTACGAAGAAACTGAAGAAAGTGATGCAATAAAGTCACAATCACATCGTTTGGCCAAGTATGAATGTTTTTAAAGTCAGACTCTTCAAGTTTTATATTGCAGTGTGAAAAGCTGCATTATTTTCTTTGTATACTCTTTTATTTTTTAAATGCAACAATGATTAAAATCAGTTTAACAAATACAGCATAACAGATTTTCCTGTTAAATTACAGTAAACTATTGGCAGCTGTTCCCAGTAGTTTACTTCAACAATTTATTACTGTTTAGTTTATTACAGTATTTTACAGTAGAATGTGAGGTTTAGTAATATACTGTATTTCTACAGTTATAATCTACATTAATGGTTTCTAACTGACAGAACTCTATTCCCATATTCCTATTAATAAAACATGCTGTAAATTGCAGACATATACTGTAAATAAAAGGATGAGACGAGTGCCAGTTTTATGGAACTGAACATTTATTAAAAGGCAGCATTGTATGACAAATTATGTTTTATTTGTTTTTTACTTCAAATTTATTTTGCAAATAAAGCATCCAAATCTGAACTATATTTTGGAAGAATGGTACATTGCTGTTAGAAATTGGCAGTATTTTTACAGTAATTTACAGTCTCAATGCAGTAACTAATGTATTATTGAAGCTATTTACGGCCAATTATAAGCATTAAGAGTCTGTGAAATGACTGTAAGCAAATCACGACACAAACAAGGAGGGCTCTAAAACCACTTATTGCTGTTTCAGCAGGTCATCGGAGGTATATTGTATATTTCAATTAATGTAAAATTGTATGATGTATGAGGCACTTAAGCAGCATATATATATATATATATAAGTTGTATAAGCAGTGGTAACTGTTCCAAGGTAATTTTTTGTTTGTCTCTGAACAGGATTTACGGTTCTTGTTTGATGTGTTATTTAAATAATGGCGAGCCCATTAGGCTGTAAACACAACGGGGATAAATTATTACACGCAATGAGTCAGTTAAGTTCCTTTAATGCTTCACAGGCGATCCACGCCCGCCTCAACAAATATGGAAATCCACATGGAAATCCATTGTTACACAGTCGGGTCTGTTGGCTGTAAATCATTTTACAACTTTCTTGCCTGACGAGGAGGAGGAACAGGAAGTGCTTATTTGGTCAATACACACTGCAGAACACAGACATACACAGTATACATGAACACAATGTGGAGAAACAGACTGATTATCGGGCTTGTAGAATATTCCTGTGACATTATCTGAGACTGAATCGTGTTATTGTTTTATGAATAATATGTCCTAAAGGCTGAATATGAGAATAAATGACTTGTTAAACTGGAGGGTTTTTTGCATCATTGCTGTGAAGCTTCTTTTCAGTTGACGATATTAAAATAAGGCAGATAACCATCTGAGTATCACTTAATGTAAATTAAACGTTGATATTCAAGATACGATGGAGTCTAGGCAGTTAAAGGAAACAAAACCTTTATTTGCCACTTGGACAGAATTTCCCTCCAACCGTCACCCTCCCTGACAGGTGTGGACCAACACACCTGTAAATGTTCTACCGTCTTATATAAAAGGCGTGTGAAGGCACGAGTGTGTGTGTGTGTGGTGTGTGTGTGTGTGTGTGTGCGTGCGTGCGTGCGTGTGTGTGTATTTGCATCTACATCACAATCTCAAGTGGCGGGAAATTTGCTGGCTAGCTGACATGCCGGTTTAGAGGGAAGAGCGCTCTGTAATCCTGCACACTGTTTTATTATGATCAGCTGTTTGTCTCTTTTATTCACTGATCAGATCCTACTGAAATACATTTACTCCACTTCTTTACTATTTTTATCTGTTGCAGCTTTCCATACCAGACATATCAGGGTTTATATCAGTATCAGTGTTTGAACTGTAATATGAGAGAGTGCAGTGTGGAGTAAAGGTGACATGAACTCAGTGAACCTGAAGCACTTTCTCACCTCTCCGTCTCTCTCTGGTGTTTTTAAACTCATGTGAAGACTCGCTGCAGACTTTTCTCTTTCTAAAGTCAATGTTACTGACGTTTTGTCAATAACAAACGCATGTTTGTTATTGACAAAAAGTCAATAACAACTCATTGAACAACTCATTGAAACAGCAAAAACATTTTGAAGGACATGTAAAGCCGCCCGGATTACATTTTTTAGTAACATAATGAGGACATGTCACAACGCATCTGGCAAGTCGCAAAAATCCGTCAGTTTCTGCTTGTATGACTACAGCATTATTCATATTTTTATGGTTATGTTTAGGCCATCATAGCACTTGGTTAAGGTTGGGAAAAGATCCTGGTCTGGTTTAATACAGTATATATTCAGTGACTTGAAACCAACCAAACAAAAAAAAATGTTGGCATTGTACATTTCTGCAAACCACAACATACGCTGAATGGCAACATTTCTTAACCAAAAATTTCATATCAGCCTCGTGTCACGCTTACAGAAACGCACAATGTCACAAGGTTAATGTTGTGAAACGATTGGTTCGGGCAAAAACGCAACGCAGTAACGCAACGCAGTAACGCAACACAACGTAACACAAAGCAGCGTAACACAACGCAATGTAACAACGCAACGTAACACAACGCAACGTAACACAACGCAACGTAACACAACGCAACGTAACACAACGACGCAACGCAACGACGCAACGCAACGACGCAACGCAACGACGCAACGCAACGACGCTGTGCAACGACGCAGCGCAACAACGGATAGCAAAGCTACAACACAACGCAACAACGTTACACAACATAGAAACTGTAAAGCTTTACTCCTACACTTGACACTGTATATTTTTACATGTGAAATGTTTTGAACACTAATATCTAAAATATAATATTATAATATTTTTACCTATTGTATGTCCTTTGGGCGTAGGTTTTATATATGTCATTATAAATTTCTACCACACCGTCACACGTATTTTACATTCCTTTCATGTGAATTGTATTTTACTGACTTTTTATATGTGTGAAACAAATAAACATAAACATGTATTTGGTGTAGTCTGAAGTTATGTCAAACAGCAATATTGGCTCAAGTGTTGGGATTAAACATCACAATGATGATCCTGTAGGCATCCAGGAGTCCAGGCAGGGGGCTCCCTTAAGCTCTGTCTGAAGGGAGACCCACAGTCTTTTAACCCCGTTCTCTAGCGCCCCCCTCAGGTCACTCCTACCGGACGTTCGTTTGTCAGCTGCTGTGTTTCAGATCCACGTCAGCACTCTGGAGCTGCACCGATAGTTAATGTGTAACTGCTGTGTGTCTGATGTACCTGACCAAGGTCATAGCGACTAGAGTGTGTGTGTTTTACACATGTTATCATGTTCTAAAAGAGTGTACCAGGTGTGTGTGTGTGTGTGTGTGTGTGTGTGTGTGAGCTACTCTATCGGCGTTACATTAGGACACCGGGTCATGTTGACCATCTGGGAAATATTCACATCCATTTCTCCTGAATTTTAAATGCAGCCATCTTTCATGAGCATGTCACATGTTGAGAGAAACGTTACGCTGTCTGGACTCTTTTTTTTAACTCTTTTGAGCAGATGGAAGTACAGATAATCTTTTGACAACACAGAGGACTCTTTTGCTTTGCACATATTACGTTTTTTCTTGGTCGCCTGCAGCACCCTGCACTCCTAGTTTTTTGTCTATACTGCCCAGTTCAATTTCAGCTGGTTCTGCTAAACCATGCCAGGTCTGGTTAAAATCTAGAAGCACCTGGTCCAGGTTAGGGAAAGATCGTAGTTGTGGCTGTCTATTTAAAAAGTCTAAACGCACTGCTGAGTGAATATTTTATGCTGAAAATTCTCCAAAAAGCTAATGACCTGATTTGGATGCAAAATAAAAACGACAGTAGTCTTTCAACAAAGGTGGAATGTGACTAAAGACTGGCCCGCACTAACAGATGTTTCAGATGTTACCAGATGTGTAAAATGTGAGAGAGCCCACACATAACGGACATGTTGTGTTAAACTGAACAGTTTAGTTCCTATAGTGTGTGGAGGGAAACAGCAACACCACACACTAACAGATTCATTCATCAACAACAAGAGTCTAACTAAATCTCTGGCGATCAAACGTGACTTTAGTGTAAACAAACATGGCGGACGACGAGCAGGAAGAATTAGAGATGATAGTTTTTACTTTGTACTGAATCTTGAGGACTTCTTCAGTCAGCTTGGTTCTCTATTGGCTATCGTTCTTTCCTACGTGACTGCGTCATCGGCTGTCCTCGGGGTTCCCCGCACACAACAGGATATCCCATCGGAAATGTTCAACATGTTAATGTTTACGAAATCGGTGCGTCCAGGATGGACTTCAGAGCTGATCGGGGGATGTAAAAGTACTCTTAACATACCTCACACCACAGGAACAATCAGGACTCTGCTGACCATCGTCAGGAGGATTCAGGACCAGAATCAGCTGGATTCTGGTGTAGTGCGGGTAGTACCTTTCCTCCAGTACTGTTCTGTTACTCTACTTTAGTATTTCCATGTCTGCTTTTTAAAGGGGATCTATTGTGCTTTTGTGCTTTTTCTCTTTCCTTTAGTGAGTAATATATATATATATATATATATAATTTTTGTGTATATAAAAGGTCTACAAAGTTATAAAGGCTAAAGTCCACACCAAAGGGAGCTTGAAGTCTCGCCTTTTCTTCCGTAACGTGGTAATGTCACCAAGTAACACATTTGCCTAGCAGCTAGTTTGGCACGCCCTCAAACAAAGCTAGTTAGACATTAAAGCATGTAAACATATTTTAGTAGAAACCCAAAATACAAGTATGAAACCTGAAAATAAGAATAATAATTTAGGTTCTCAGTACCGGTTCTTACAGTAATGATTCTGACAGCAGAATTTATTGAGTAAACTAGAAGAAAAACTAAAAGCTCAAACTCCAGCGTTTGAGGTATTTCCTCAAATCTTGAAATCATCTGCTGGGGATGGAATAACCGTTAAAAGAAAAAATCACTTTGTGATGTAAGAGCCTGAAATATGCGGAGTACTCTCCAAACCTCAAACTCTTACCCAACTTCAATACATCCAGTCTTTTCCCAACCGCAACCTGAAAATGAGTTTCATAACAGATGCAGGGAGTCAAACTGCTGTTACTGTAAAGCTCTTCAGACTGGAGCCCAGATTATCTGGTACCATCATCAGCGATTCTGCTGGAACAACACCTGGCATCCTCTGTTGCCATGGAGATAGTCCAAACCACACAGGGGCTCATTTTCTCAAAACACTTTGCACAATTGACAAATCCACACACCCAAGGAGAACACCTCAAACTGTACAGTTTATCCTGCTGAATGAAGTATTCAAAACTACATAAACACTTTATTCATATTATACACACTACACTGTTGTGCTCAATCAAAATCACTTTCTTTGGTGGGCTCTGTCATAATAATAGTTCTGAGATTGTTGTGTGTTGTATGGACCAGGGTTGGCATGGCGGTGGAGGACACCATTACCAAACATACGTATATTAGGTAAAAGTCAGTTGTTCGTTCCATTGCAACGTCAGGTCTCAGCAGCAGAGCTACGCTTCCACCATTTTGGACTGAAAGAGACTACCAGACGCCAGTAAAACATCCGCCTACAATATTTCTATTCTATTGTTACAAATTTAATGTCTCTACTGAAATGTCCTGTGTAACAATACAAATATTATAAATATTCATACTGTTATAATTATTAACATGTTTATTTATTCAACTTTTTGCCCGGCTGCTTCCCAGAGGAGCACAAAGTGAGCGATGGACATAAATGGAAGTTAGAAAAATCCAGCGCACAGATTTTGAGATCAATCTCAAACTTTTTCATGTCAAGGATCCAAAATGGAGTCCAACAGACCACAGACCATGTATGTAGAAGAGAATCCAATAGACCACAGACCATGGATGTAGAAGAGGGTCCAATAGACCACAGACCATGGATGTAGAAGAGGGTCCAATAGACCACAGACCATGGATGTAGAAGAGGGTCCAATAGACCACAGACCATGGATGTAGAAGAGGTTGTGTCCTGCGCTTTTGCCCTGTGTGTTAGTAAATAGCCTTCAACCCCATTAAATCCGGTTGACGTCATGCTACTGGCACTACTAGCTACTGGCCGATAGCCGGTTGTTTGGGAACAGAGACGTTAATACGTCCACCACGGTACAGGCTGACAGCATACAGCCCATGGGTGTATTAGAAGATAATAATAAAAGTGATGAATTACAGTCAATATATCCATTATTACAGCCTCATACAGCTAGCAGGAAGCTGGCAGAACCAGATATGTCATATGAGCATGCAGGGCGGTGCAGTCCCGTGGGTCTGATGATGCACCTTCATTATGGCGAGGAAAATAACTCACAGTTAGTTCATTTTACAACTATTAGGACATCATGATTTAAATGAAGGATATTTAAGTGTTCCTACTGGGAAACTGATTTATATTCTCTGATTTACAGACGTCTCTTTATACATCCATGGACACAGACTCATTTCAGTCCAAAATGGCAAAAAAGCAGCAGAGCTTCGGCTCTTTGCTTCCGTACGTTTTGCCGTTACTGTTCGTGTGACGGCTCTGTGACCAGTGATATTACTGAACTAACTCTGATCAGCTGGTCTGGAAGCGTGAGTCAACTCAGAGTTCAGGGTCAAGTTCAAAGTTTGTTAAACCTTCTCTGGTTGGAAACCGAGTCAATAATCATCACAACATGTGATGTTGTTTCGGTCTCTCCCCAACATGAAACCTGTTAAACATGAACCGTCCCCTCTCTTCTCTCCTGCTCAACATGTTCAAAGCTAAATTTCTTGTAACTCTAGTGTTTAACCTTAGTTGATCTTTGACCCTGTGCCTCTTATGACCTATGGACAGGAGCTGGACTTCCTCTTTGTGTTTTCTACAGAAACATGAACCTCTTCTCTTGCTTCACATTCTAACTTAAGCTCTACTTCCCCATTTGCTGCTTTTTTACTGTCAGCTCCGTCCTGCTTCAGATTCACACAAAACACCAAAAACACAGTGTAAATTCTACATAAATGCACCTGTGGATGTACAGTTTTAACATGTTAATTAGTTACGTTAGGTTAGCAGCTCGTCCTTTTATCTGAGGTGAAGCCATGCAATCACGTCAGGATACCATATGTTTATCCTTCAAATGTATTTCTTACTTTAAGAGGTGATTTAAAAGATAAATGATCGTATTTCCACTAGGGCTGGGGCGATACACTTATCTCCTGATTCAATACTATCACGATACTCGGGTGCCGATTCCATATGTATTGTGATTTTTTAAGCATTGTGATTCTAGAATAATTGCAATATTATGATTTATTGCAATTTCTGTTAATTTTTTTAACACTAGACCACGGGAAAGAGTTGAATCATACACTTCTAAAGACTTTTACTTTGGAAAAAATTAATCCAGTAAAAATAAAATATTTAATTTTCAGCATGTATGTAGTCAGAGATGTCCTGAAGTCAAATCATTGTCAGGCTTTATTACTTGTTTTTTTCCAGCAGCCCAAAAATCAAATAATAAAGACATTTCCCTCACAAATTAGTGGTATTTTCTTTTTAATTTATAGGTCGTATCCACGCAGACCCTCCAACGCTTGCTGTGGTTTGTTTTGGTTGACGGATACGGAACAGATATGACGTCACGTTACTCAGACTACAACAATAAAAGCAGTAACTTCCTTCTGCCTCCACATAGACTCAAATGAAGCAAATATATAGATTCTGGCATTAAAACATCTATTTAGAAATCGTAAAAAAAATCACTTTACATAGTGAATCAATTTTTTTCCCCCACAAAATATTCTTCAGGCACTTTAGTAAAGAGTAAAAGTTATTTTAAAGGCCTTTATTTAGTCGGCTATGGGTGCAGACCAGTTTCTTTAACACACAACTTGTGATTTTTAGGTTGTAGTGGCTCAGTTTTACAGCTAGAGTGTAGATACTGATATCATCTGAAACTAGTAAACCTAATGAATCCATTGGTACCAACCATGTCATACTAGCTTGTCATGAAGGAGACTAAATAACGCTCCAAACTTAATGCAAAATTTTGGCGAGGAAAAACTGTCATGGCCATTTCCAAAGGGGTCCCTTGACCTCTGACCTCCAGATATGTGAATGTAAATGGGTTCTATGGGTACCCACGAGTCTCGCCTTTACAGACATGCCCACTTTATGATAATCACATGCAGTTTTGGGGCAAGTCATAGTCAAGTCAGCACACTGACACACTGACAGCTGTTGTTGCCTGTTCAGCTGCAGTTTGCCATGTTATGATTTGAGCATATTTGTTATGCTAAATGCAGATCCTGTGAGGGTTTCCGGTGTTGTTAATTGATTTCCAATAATAAACATATACATACATTTGCATAAAGCAGCATATTTGTCCACTCCCATGTTGATAAGAGTATTAAGTACTTGACAAATCTCCCTTTAAGGTTCATTTGAACTGATAAAAAATGTGATTAATTTGAAATTAAATATTTGAATTGATTGACAGCCCTAGTTAAAAACAAATTAATACTTTTAGAATCTCAACCAAGAGTGTGTAGTAACATGGAAACATAGTGTGTGTGTGTGTGTGTGTGTGTGACCTTGTAAAATGACACCACCTCCGTAGCACACGGACACATGTTTCAGAGCTCACATGTTCATGTTCACACACTTTCACCTTCACACACTTTCACCTTCACACACACACACACACACACACAGAGCTGTGGATGACGTGGCCTCAACATAAAGGTCTCGACTGTTGACAGACATGTAGTATAGTTTTTCTTCTCATACTTAGTTTTTCTACCACAGTGCTGTGGTGTTTCTATATTTTTTAGTAGTTTTACAATCTGCTGTGTGTTGTGTAACACTAGAGCGGGTTAAATCGGTCCGGCAGTGTTTCTCAGAAAACTCTGTCTGACATGTGAAGTTTAAGTCACACCTCAGCTGGAAGTAGGTTGAAACCTGATACACCCCCATACACACACACACACACACACACACACACACACACAAACACACACACACACACAGGAGCACACGCATGCCCCAGAGCACATATGGTCTAACTGATGCTGCTGAGCAGCTTTACATGAAGCTGCATGAGTTTGTGTGACTTAAATGACTTAAAGAGGATGTCAGAGAGCAAACACGCCTCAGGTAACTCAGATAGCACGCTCTCCCAGGTGACCTATTCTGAGTTAGCTCAGGTGTGTTTGCTCTCTGACGTCTTCTTTAAGTCATGAAAACAACACTGTTTACAGTCAGAATTATACAGAAACAAACGTTAAGGGGAATAAAAGTCCGTAGCGGTGTTGTGGGGAAGTTAGTAGGGCGGATTAGGGCGGGGGAGTATTAGGGCCACATTGAGGGGAAAAAATAAATTTAGAGAATAAAGTCATAAGTTTACGAGTAAAACAGTCGTTTTATGAGAATAAAGTCATAATATTATAAAGTAGTCATTTTTCGTGTTATTTTAGAGGGGAAGTAGAGCATCTTGTGAAGTTAAACTTTGGTATAGGTTTTACAAATAACTTCATCTTTATTATTATTTGTATCGCCATTTTGACAGTCTTGCTAATGTTAGCTTTTAGTCGACATTACTGTAATGCTAGCTTTCTAAGCTTTCTAGCTCTTCATATGAACATACCAGGGTTAATGTTTGATTAACGCTCATAGTATATATTGCAAATACAGTGAAGGGATAAGGTTTCAAAATATATCTGTCTGCTGAACATGAATAAAATGCTTCTGGAAACATCAGTAAGCTTCACCATCGTCTGTCTGAGGTCGGCTACACTCAGTGTGTTTTCAGCTTCACACTAACACGACCTTTCACACATGTAAAGCATCTCGCCCCCTCACGTTTATTCGTGAGAGAGAAACTCAAACACACACACACACACACACACACACACAATGAATACCATGTTCACATTTGTGAATGAAAGACTTTCTGTCTCCTTCCTTCTCTGGAACGTATTCTTGGCAGAGCTCCAGAAACTTTTCAGTGGCGGGAAAACACACACACACACACACACACACACACACACATCTACACTGTGAGAAGTGACGAGTGTGGACTGTAATTTTATGTCCTGTACACACAAAGTGATCACAAAGTCCCTTTTGGAGTTTAGATGGAAGTCAGAGTTGTGGGAATTGAACTCACAACCTTTATCAAACATGATAGGCCTTCAAACCAAATAAATAACTGATAACTCCTGTACAGGTCTAATAGAAGTCAGATGGTGGACACAATGCAGGGTCAAAGGTCACAGGTTTAACTGTTGTTTTTGTTTGGTTTTCGCTCCCTCACATGGCGAGTGAAAGGGGCTCAGCGTCTAATTGAAGTTTTAGGGTAGTGCTATTGTTATTTTCAGAATAAATGCCATTATTTGGCATGTCAGTAGTGCTATAGGCTTCATGCTTTAGGAGTTATTTTTATATTATGTAAGGCTGTGTTAACACAATAATAACGCATTAACAAACAGTCATTTTAATGCCACTAATTTCTGTAACGCATAACACGATCGATCTTTCGGAGGTTGTAGCGGGCTCAGTTTTAAAGCTGAAGATACTGGTATCATATAAACTAGAAAACCTAATGAATCCATAGGTAGCAACCATATCATACTACTGGAGCTTGACCTCTGACCTCCAGATATGTGAATGTAAATGGGTTCTATGGGTACCCACGAGTCTCCCCTTTACAGACATGCCCACTTTATGATAATCACATGCAGTTTGTGTAAGTCATAGTCAAGTCAGCACACTGACACACTGACAGCTGTTGTTGTCTGTTGGGCTGCAGTTTGCCATGTTATGATTTGAGCATATGTTTTTATGCTAAATGCAGTATCTGTGAGGGTTTCTGGACAATATCTGTCATTGTTTTGTGTTCATTGATTGATTTCCAATAATAAATGTATACATACACTTGCATAATGAAAGCATATTTGTCCACTCCCATGTTGTTAAGAGTATTAAATACTTGATAAATCTCCCTTTAAGGTACATTATGAACAGATAAAAAATGTGTGATTAATTTGCGATTAATCGTGATTAACTAATTTAAGCGATTGACAGCCCTAAATTAAAGTTTAATGGTAGGCTATTGTTGTTTTCAGAATAAATGTCATTATTTGGCATGCCAGTATTACTATAGACTTCATGCTTTAGGAGCTATTTTTCATATTTTGTGATATTACTGTAGAAAAAAAACAAGACAAACATCTCACAGCAGTTAGAAAACAAATGCAACAGAGAACAAAAAGTCAGATGATAATAAAAAGCACAATTTAGAAAACTTATTATTCCATATTCCATTATGAGTTAAAAAAAAACTTCATGAAAAATGTTGAATCAGTATGTGAGTAAATGCTCCTACACAAAGTGAAAACTGATAAAAAAAAATACCTGTGTGTCATTTTTTGCAGTGTGTGACCACCCCCCCACACACACACACGCTGTGTTTCTGCTCGCTAGGCTCCTCCCTCCTCGGCTCCTGATTGGCTGCTGAAGTTTGGCGGGCTTTGCTTCTCCTCGTGACCACACCACCAGTCATCAAGGCAACACACAGGAACAAAAGTTCAGCAGGGTGGTTGCCGCGGCGACACATCGCCCCCGAACACACAACCTGCTCTGTAAACATGCGGCCGGCTGGAGGCCGAGAGGCTGAACAGGAACTGTTTCACAGCTGGACGAGTTCTGTTTGAGTCTACCGAACAGAAAAACATCAAGAACAGATCAAAATAGCGCACATGGAACCGTGGATGAACATGTCCGCCTGTATGTTCAATCTTAACACATTATGCGGCATCAACATATGTAGCCTACAACACTGATAATATGTGTTAAAGTATAATCTGACTACTGTGTAGTTGGCAGTGCTTGAAGCTGCCCGTTCTCTCCTCTGCACTCTCCATATCAGGTTCTCTGAGATTTACAGCGATCAGCCATAACATTCAGACCACTGACAGGTGAAGGGAATAACAATGATCACCTTGTTACCATGGCAGCTGCCAGTGGGGGGGATATATTAGACAGCAAGTGAACATTTTGAACTTTGAACTTTGTGTTGGAAGCAGAAAAAATGGGCAAGCGTAAGGATGTGAGCGACTTTGACAAGGGCCAAATTGTGATGCCTAGACGACTGGGTCAGAGCGTCTCCAGAACTGCAGCTCTTGTGGGATGTTCCCGGTCTGCAGTGGTCAGGAACCTACCAAAAGTGGTCCAAGGAAGGAAAACCGATGAACCGGCGACAGGGTCAGACCCGAGGCTCATTGATGCACGTGGTTAGCGAAGGCTGGCCCGTGTTGTCCAATCCAATAGAAGAGCTACAGAGCATCGCAGTTTGTTGCGTACGGGGCTCATAGCTGCAGAGCGTTCAGGGTTCCCATGCTGTCCTAATGTTATGGCTGATCAGTGTATAATGGCGATTCATAGCGGTGCAGCGCCACAGTTTGCAGTTTAGTTTTATGGGAACGTAATTTTGTAGGAGACAGGGTCGCTGTGGGTTTGTTGCGTTGAGCACATAATTGACATATTCCTCTCCGAACGGACAGTTGTATTCTTGCGTATAGCTGCCGTACAACACATGGAGCAGTTGGTCATTTCCTGTTGCACAGTTTGTTTCCCAAGTGGGCTGCAATTTGTATAACTTTATAATTTTATGGTTTTATTGTTTACACTTATTTTATTTATCATCATCATCATTATAGTGTTTATGTTACTCTGTTTTGTCTAATTAACATTTTATTGCTGATTGTTATCTCTTTTATTCTATTTTATTTTATTAAAATGTCATTATTTTAATACAATCTGATTATTTTGTGAAGTTTCATCATTTTTATTTATTTATTTTTATTGTTATTTTTTATTTCCTTGTATTTTATTTATCTTTTATTATCTTAAATACCCACCTCTTATTGCTTTCTTATTCAATGAACTTTTATATTGGTTGTTTTGGTGTGCATTAGTCTCTAAATCCATTTTTAACACTCTACATTTTTGTCTGTACAGCACTTTGAATTGCATTTGACTTGTTTGAAATGTGCTATATAAATAAAGTTTGATTGATTGATTGATTAATACAGAATCGCTTTGTTTGCGGACTATTTTTACTGTGTGGTAGGCACTGTTGAAACAGTTTTAATGCAACAACGGCATTAGCGGGGAAGATTGAGCGGTCGTGTTTCGGTGCTGGAAAGCGATCCCCACTCCTCTTGTGGAGCGGAGCAGTAAACAACTCTGTGCGTCTGTTTCTGTGGGAATTGTAACAATCTCTCACCTGGTTGTTGTTGGCGCCTTTTAAAACACCTCAGGGGCCGGCACCGGGCTGCGACGCCAGTTCCAATTCACGATGAATATGAGCTTATCGCTGTCCCAGTTTTTGAATCTGTTTGTGTGAACGGACATGTAAGTTCACACTAGAGGCTCTGTGAGACTCTACAAAGGCAAAATGTAAAGTTGCCGCCCTTCTAAGTTATCTAGGTATCATGTTTACCATGTCCACCATCTAACCAGCATGCTAACATCTGCTAATTAGCACTGAAACACAAAGTTGAGCTGATAAAATATCTGCAAATATCTCGTGAACAAAGTCAAGTTTTGACCTGAAAGTTCCTTTTAATATCCAACTTCATAATACGTCAAGACATATTTTAGGGATTCACCAAAATAATTGCACACCCAAAGTTATCTGGCTACAGTTCACATCCTACTTCACCAACGTGCCATAAAAAAACCTCCAACGAGTGCCTCTCAGTTATTTAAAGGGTGAGTCTGTGAAATGTGACAGACGGCTAGTCAAGCTGCAGCGTCACGATGAGGACGGTTTATTTTAGAAGTAGGTCAGTTGTGTTTGTCGTCTCTATTACCATTACTTGGTAACAGAGTGCACATATGTATAAATATCTTGACCTTGTAAAAACAGATATCAAATATCACACGCCTCATAAGTCCAACTGCGCTGAGAGGGAGAGGTTAACTCATTCATTCATATTTATTAATATTATTTATAGGATTGGATTTGCTCTACAAATGATGCTGTTTCAGACTTGTGTATACTGACAAAATATGTATAGTAAAATATATTTTTTGTGTTTCCTGTTTCTCTAATCTTACATACAAAAAGGGGCAAAAGTTAAAAAAAAAGAAATGTTTAAAGTTGGTGTTATATTTGATTTATTGTTAAGAAATGACATTATGCGTCTTTGAGTGCCATTTTATGCAGTGTAGACTGCAGAATCAGTGAAATTGCCAAACAACCTGAACACTGTTTTACAATAAGGTTACGTCTCTCACCATATTTAACCCTCTGAGACCCACAACAGACAAGTTTTAGTCACATAAAAGTAGTGTACATCATCTAAAAGCTGGGAACCTGAAGATTAATTTGAGATGCAGCTCAGCACTGTGTGTCAAGTTCTTCTAGTCATAAATCAGAAATTATGATTGAAGTAGATGATGGTCTCATAAGTTGTTGCAGTAATTTTTGGGTTGATACCATTTGTTACAGAGATTTGGTGCTAAATTTAACCACTTTTTACCACTGGAGAATTGATAAAAATAATCAATAATCCCTCCAAAATACCACATTAAGACACCAAGACCTTGAGGAACACCATAGAAAAAGCCATGCTGTGATTTGGGATAAAAAACTTTTGACATTTGGAGATTTCTGCAAGAATTGCATTTTTTTAGCAATTGGACGGCGAGCACTTGTGTTGTGTAAACTGCTCAGAAAGCCCCTTATTGTCAATCTAGCTAGGAAAGCCATCCATCCTCTGAATGCTCTAGGTCTCTAGTTTGAGGCTGTGATTATCCTAGAGGTCACCACAGGTCATTTTATACAGGGAGGTCAATGAAATGCCTACTATGGGGACTAACATCATCACACATGAATACAGTTGAGCTCATTGGATCCACAAGAGTCTCAGCTTTACAGTGAGATACAATTTATGTGATTCAAGACTGTTTAGGGACCCCAGTATGTAGAAATATTCAAACACACCATTTTAGAATAGGAGACAATCACAAAATGATATGTGATTATCATAAAGTGGGCATGTCTGTAAAGGGGAGACTCGTGGGACCCAGGTCAGAGGTCAAGGAACACCTTTGAAAATAACCATGCCAGTTTTTCCTCGCCAAAATTTAGCGTAAGTTTGGAGCGTTATTTAGCCTTCTTCCTGACATGGTTGGTACCAATAGATTCATTGTGTTTTCTAGTTTCTTATTATATCTGTAGCTTCACTCTAGCCCTAAAACTGAACCTGCCACAGCATCATTAGAAAGACAGTAAAGTCAGCGGGTCTCTGAGGGTTAACCAAATCCGATATCAATAAGGCAGCTGGTGATGAAGTTTGTTCTGGTTTCAAACCCAACCAGCTGCTGGACGGGCTGAGTGTTCATGTGTTCACTGTGCAGTCCTGAAAGAGGAGTATCAGCGTCAGATCAGACAGAGCAAACAGAGGGGAGGTGAAACTTGGCAGAAAGTTTGGAACAGTATGACGTCTGTTTACTGGACGGATCAGGGGTTTTTGTTTTCGGTCAACGGATCAGAGCGAACACGATGACGAGAGACAGAGACAGAGAGAGTGAGAGATAGAGAGAGAAATACAAACAAAGAGAGAAGGAGAGACTCAGGAGACAGTTTGTTGTGAGTTCACCTCAAACTGAAAGCATGGAGGACCTCTAGTGGTGGAATGAAACCAAGTACATTTACTACAGTACTATATAAATTATAGGTACTTATACTACATGAGCATTTCCCTTTTATGCAACTTTATAATTCTACTCCACGACATCTCAGAGGCAAAATACTTTTTAGGGGGGGTGAGTCATCAACAGTCACTTGGTCCAGTGTTTTAGACGACTGCACAACATCACACAGAGCCTCCTGTAAGCTAATGATGTTGCTGTAATAAACAATGAGAACACAAGAACACGTGTGTAGACAAACATAACAGACATAAAATGCAATGTTATGTGTATTGATGGAGTTCATAGAGTTCAGTCTAGACCTGCTCTATATGAAAAGTGTCTTCAGATAGCTTCTGTTATGATTTGATGCTATTTAAACATGAACTGAGATGAACTGAATAAAAATACAAAATGTGTGTGTGTGTGTGTGTGTGTGTGTGTGTGTGTGTGTGTGTGTGTGTGTTTGTGTGTGTGTACAACAGGGTCAGGCTCGGCGGTGCATGTGTGTCAGAGTGTGTTTTGTGTTGGCAGAGCGCTGTCCCTCCATGTGGCGCCGCGGCAACATAAGACAAATCGTTTCCATGGCGAGGGCCAACTGAAAGGGTCGGTACGTCCTCCGCGGGCACGGCCGGCCCAGAGGACACGTTTGGCGGGAAGTGTGTGTGTGTGTGTGTGTGTGTGTGTACACATGTAATGTAATCAGGGGATGATCTCATCAAAAGGGAAATCAGAAGGACTCTCTCTTCCTGTGTAATATATATATACATATATATATATATGTATATATATATACATATATATATATATACTGTATACAACAATTTACAATCTAATGAACATGTCTGCCATTTTCTAGACTGGAGAAGGGTATATTTGATCCTAAATACAATCTATTTACTTTATGTCGTTGACGTCGGTGTGACAATAAAGTAGAATAAATTAAATGTCTGTCAGTTTACAGTAAATGCTTGTAGCGGAACTGTCATTGGATCGTGTTCCATGATGAACACTAAACGCCGTTGCACGTGGTCAGTAAGGGCGGCTGGTTAAGTCGGCATCGATGCAGACTCGCTGTTGGAGGGTTTATATCCCACTTCCACTCCCTGCTAACTGGTTTGGGATGGCACTTAATATGGCGGACCATCCACGCAAACATGCAAACGGAGTGGAAGTGGGTAAGGAGAGGGTTGAAGGCAGGGTTTGGAAACGGGCCTTCTTGTGTGAAGGAGCTGCAAACCATCCCCCTCATTAAGATGGAAAAAAGACACACAGAAATATGAATCGACTGTGTTAAGTTCAAGAAAATGGACTAATACAGGAAGTTCAGGTTATTGTGCTTTTATTTTGGGGAGCTCCTCTCTCTCTTTTTGAGGCCTACTTCCAGGGGGAGTGTTTTCAGGGAGCACACCTGAAGCTTCAGCCACAGGTCACCAGCTGGTTTCAATTAGCTTGTTGGACTGAACCATGTACCAGGGAAGAGAGGGGGGGAGTGGGGTAGAGGGGTTTATTTAAGTTGGCTTTCTTTTGATATTTCCTCAATTTACCATGCATATTATTTAATCTGTATTATGTAATATTCATTTGTAAGTTGTATATGTAAATATTAAGGTTATATTGTACATGAGGTTTAATTGATGGTGGGAGTGTCACCTCAATCCTTGAATCTGCTCCACCTGTTACCCAGTTTCCTTGTCCGTCTGCCTGCTAACCACTGAGGAGAGTTTTGTGATTTTTGTAACTTTTCTACAGTCACTAGAGTAGCTGAGTCTACTTATTATCAGAAACTTTGGGCTTGTTTTCCTGAAAAGTTGCCTACAAATATTGGTAGTCATGGGTTGCGTTCTTTTGGGCTTGTTTCTAAAGTGTAGTAGCTTATTTGGACTCCTGTCTCTCTCTAATATACTGGTCTAGTTTGTCCTGTTGCAGGATCCGTACACACCGCCGCCACTCAGAGTGTTGCTGTTGTTGTGAGACGAATCTCGGCGGGATTGATGGAGTTTATCTAATAATGCTAGGTACTAAGATAGCGAAATATGGCAAAAAGTACAACAAAGACAAAGGGAAAAAGAGGGTGGACTAAAAGATTGGATTCACCCTCAAGTGGGGGACGATTTGAAGGCAGTTTGCTGTGATATATGAGCACATCATACCGATATGGTTCAACATGCTAGTACTGAAAAACATAAAAGAAACAGCACCGTTCTCTTCAATCAGGCTGAGATGATGACGTTGGATTCACGGTCAAAAATGCCAAAATGAAACAAAATGCAAAAATTCAATTAAAAGTTCAACTTCTTTAAAGGGACTGTTTGTAAGAATCAGAAATGCTTGTTAACAGCGACACCTGTGGCCGTTAAGTCAACGAAAGTCAGCGTCGGGCTCGTGCTTGCTCGCTCTACATAGACGTGAACGAGCATCGAGGCGACATGCATCAGCTAAAACCACAATATATTCCACCTGCTTGGCAGTAATGTTAGCTGACCAGACGAAGGTCTCCATGAATCATTGCTGATTCTAATGTTGGCTTTTCCTGCTTCAGCCTCCCGACCGCGGTCGGAGGGAACAGGGGAGACACCGGCACCCAGTCGGAGATGATAACGTAACTCGCTGCGGAGCCCCGTCACTTCACAAGGCACGGGAAACCTCTGTTGGTCTGGAGGAGACCAGCAGTTATTTCTGCACAAACGTCCACTGTACATTCACTAGATATTCTCAGAGCTACTAACTCTTCTGCAGTTTGGAGTGTGCGCGGATGCATGTGAGTTGGAGCGAGCTCAGTGAAGGCAGGCAGAGGAGCAGAGTACAGCAGAGACTCCGGCTCTGGAGACCAAAGCTACGGCCTCCTCCGCGTCCTCCGACCGCGTCCTCCGACCGCGGCCAACACTGTTTTGCAAGACGGGCTTCACTAGATAGAACTTTGCAGTTTTGGTGCTTCCATGTAGTTTGTGTTGGAGTCTGAATCTGAATAGCGTGGCCGCGGTCAGGTGCGCATATGCGCGCGCGCATAGGACCGGGTGATTTATACATGTAAGAAGTTACAAACATTCCCTTTTTAGTTTAGTTGGCAAGAAAAATGTAAAGTTACAAGCTAAAAATGGATGCAAAAAATGCAATGAAATGCATGCAATCCAAAATAAATTCATACATAAATATGAAGTGATCAAGTAGCTTCTTTTGGGCTCGTTTCTATGGACCTGGTTGCTCGTTTCTCTCGCAAGATCTTGCGCCATGTGATTGGTCCACTGCCGCAGCAGTTACAACCCATACAGCCTGAACACGGTGATGTCTGGGCCGACAGCTAGCAGCTAACAGTGCTAGCAGCTAACAGTGCTAAAGGTGCATAGACAGCTAACAACAGCAATAAGTCCAGACAAAGCGAACACTTAACCCCGGGGGGAACCGGAGGCGACGACGCGGTCTGCAACCGTCGGTCCGACCCAGTTGCACAGCACACATTTTTTTCATGATGGTCAGCACAAAATTAATTCGTATGAGCCAAATATCGTCCTTGAATCATGGAAAGTGATACGTATTGTGTGGTTGTAGTGTTCGTGTCCCATGTGAAACCACAAGTCAAAGTTGATATATTTGTTTGATCTTTTCCTAAAGCTATGTAAGTAGTTTTTGTCACGTAACTTCCATACTTAAGTTGTGCCACTTTCAGTGTTATTTTAACCCAAACCGCGATCTGTTCCTAAACCTAATTACATAGTTTTATTTTCAAAAGACCGGAGCAGAAATTGACATGTGCATCCATCATGTGTTGCTGGACATTCGTAGGAAAACGTTGTCGTGCTGGGCATCACAAGAAAAAAAAGGGAAATTAAGGGAATAGTAAGGAAGTCATCCTTACTAGATGCCCGAACCACCTCAGCTGGCTCTTTTCAACGCAAAGAAGCAGCAGCTCTACTCCGAGTCCCTTACGGATGACTGAGCTTCTCACCCTATCTCTAAGGGAGACGCCGGCCACCCTCCTGAGAAAACCCATTTCGGCCGCTTGTACCTGCGATCTCGTTCTTTCGGTCATGACCCAATCCTCATGACCTTAAGTGAGAGTAGGAACGAAGATTGACCGGTAGATTGAGAGCTTTGCCTTCCGGCTCAGTGCTCTTTTCTTAGCTGGATGTTTTGAGGGAAAAAGGCTGAACTTAATTTATATTTAAAAACGGTCGACAATATGTGAAAGATACTGAGTAGTGTTATCTCTGGGAGTCTTGGAGGCTGTGGCCTTCTGTGTCCTTCATCCTGCCGCTGTGTCCTTCATCTTGCCGCTGTTTAGTTTGAGATAACAGGCGAGTTGAGCACACATTGTTTGATCTCCATATTATCAGTTCACCTTTAGCAGTTTGTTTGCTGGAGTGTTTTATAGAGGAACCGCTGCAGCGTGTGTCAGACATTGTAGGAACGGAAATGTCATAAAAATGTCAACATACTATTGTGTGTTTATATTGTTAAATGTTAACATTACACTCCAGCACTCTTCAAGGAAATTGTTCAGGAAGTCAGAGGAGATACTGCTGTTGGCTCTCGTTGCTGATTGGATCACACTGTGATGTTATCAGCCTTCCTTTTATGTTGGCTTTGAAGTTTTCATCCTTTGACGTATGATTCTTATGGATAGACCAACACATTTCAATCTCACACACTTGCTGATATTGTTAGCTGACTGGTAACCAGTTGAAAATTAACAATCGACGAGGGTGACTGCATTATTTACATCTCCATGGGACAAGCGTTATTGTTACCAAGCTCTACGGAGCTGATGACCGAAATACATGAACTCCTAAAGATCGAAGAAGCCTGGGAGGAAAAATTCAACGCTCTGAGGGAGCTCTCAGAAAACCTTTCCATGAGAGAACAGATCCAGGAGAATAAACTACAACAGTCGGAGGACGACAACAAGGACCTCAAGGACAAGTTGGACCTCGCTGAGAAAGACAAGAAACAACAGGCTGAACTCCAGTGCAAGGTGAGCCAGTTGGAGCAACAGATTCACCGGAGGGACGCTGAAGTCCTGAAACTCAGAGAGCAGAATATGAGTCTCTCTCAGAGGCTTAGGGAGACTAGAAAAATGCTGTTGGAGAAAGGAGATGAACTCGTAGACTGCGAGGAATCCTGGGAGGACAAATACAGGAAACAGAATGTCAAATTATATACGATCCTGGAAGAGAGAGACCAGTTCTACAAGACCAAAATCAAACAGTTGCAGGACGACAAAAAGAACCTCCAGGACAAGTTCAACAAAGACCTGGCGGAGAGTAGCATGAGCTGGGCGTCCACTGTCATAGAGATGCATGAAGAGAAGACGCTCCTGGAGGATATCTGTCTGGACATGAAGAAGAAGATGAGAGGATTCTTTTCTTGCAGCAGGCCCATGGATCGAGAGACAATGTTAGAGAAAATGAAAAGCAAAATGCTGAAGTCAAGGATGGTAAAGAAAGTGGTGGAGCAGGAAGCTGAGGTGGAACAGGGAGCGCAGCAGGATGAGGTGGAGGAAACAAAGGAGCCGGAGAAGAAGAAGGGTTTTCTTCGCTGGGTGTTCAGAAAGAAAAAGAGTGACTGTGACAGTCAGGTAGAGGAGTGCGGCTCAGGTTGGACCCTTCCTCCACCCCCAACTCCCTCCTCATCTACCTCACCTTCCTCTGTCGACCCCGTCACCCTCTACGTCTCCATCATTCCTCCACCCTCACCTCCCTCCTCATATACCTCATCTTCCTCTCTCTTCCTCCCTCGAACCCCCAGCGCCCACTAGGTCTCCACCCTTCCTCTACCCCCACCTCCCTCCTCATCTACCTCACCTTCCTCTCTCGACCTCCCTCTCACCTCCATCACCCTCTAGGTCTCCACCCTTCCTCCACCCCCACCTCCCTCCTCATCTACC
>CAKAOH010039294.1:0-30628 GCA_916701665.1 Sebastiscus tertius | reverse complement strand
TGATTTCATCCCCTGAGAAATATGGAATTTGGGTTTAAAGTCAAGAACACTGTTGCTCCACCAGAGGGAGACATTGTTCTTTCTTCACTATGTCAGACCTGTTGAGGAAGCATCTCCCTCCTACCAAAATACCAGGCAGGATCACAATCATGAGAGCAGTTTAAACTGGTACAGGACCCGAGCATCAGAGCTGCTGTCTCAGTAACTCTGGTTGACGAAACCTTTCAGCGGACAAAATGTCCATGATGTGGTTCTGCAGCTCAAAGGAAATCATGTTTTCTTGCATCAGGATAATAAAGCTGTGCATGACATTGTGCATCAACAAGTAGGTCATATGGAGTTTTCAAGCAATGTCAGCTCATAAAGTTGGGAAATATCATGTGACTATATTATATTTACTAACTATATGGAGTGAGGTGTTGACCTGTCACTGGTTTCTTAAAGCTGGATTGGGTAGAAATGGAGCAAATATGATTTTAAAAAGTTATTTTTATAAAACGGTCGCTATATCCTGAGAGTAGTACACGAGACAGGTAATATTAAAATCCAGTGCTCCTAATGCCATTTAACAGATAAGGACACATGATGTAGAGGAAGGCCGCCTGTTCGATTCCCCCACTGACAGGATAAACACTGGAAGAGCAGCCCCTCGCTGCTCCCTCATTACCACCACTGAGGTGCCCTTGAGCAATGCTTTAATCTGCTGTAGTGGAGCTGCTCTCTGCTGGGAAGCTCCTTGCTGTGAAAATGAGGGCCACCCACTCAGCTACAGACCGGACCGGTTCACGTCAGTCCCAGATGGACTCAGAATTCATGAATTTGTTTAAGCAGTTGAATGATTTATTTCTTTTGATTTGTAGCCCATCCTGACACGTATTTCTCATTTTACAGCTAAAACGTACAGTAGAAGACGTCTCTGAGAACATCTGAGGAGAGAAATAAGCATTACAGTAACAGAATATTGATTCATATTTGATCAGCGCTGCCTAGTTTGACCGTTTGGTCGCAAGCAGTGATTGACAGCTGCTGTAGAGAGATGGTTCGGCTCTGATTGGTTGTTTTCCTTTCGGCGCGGTGAAATCTTGGGGGCCATGTTGGGGCAGAACTCCACAACAAGCTGAAAACACACCTCTGATAGGAAGCAATCTATGGGAGCCATTACTCACACATTGTTTTATCTGTTCAAAATGTACCTTAAAGGGAGATTTGTCAAGTATTTAATACTCTTATCAATATGGGAGTGGGCAAATATGCTACTTTATGCAAATGTATGTATATATTTATTATTGGAAATCAATTAACAACACAAAACAATGACAGATATTGTCCAGAAACCCTCACAGGTTCTGCATTTAGCATAAAACAATATGCTCAAATCATAACTTGGCAAACTGCAGCCCAACAGGCAACAACAGCTGTCAGTGTGTCAGTGTGCTGACTTGACTATGACTTGCCCCAAAACTGCATGTGATGATCATAAAGTGGGCATGTCTGTAAAGGGGAGACTCGTGGGTACCCATAGAACCCATTTACATTCACTGATCTGGAGGTCAGAGGTCAAGGGATCCCTTAGTTTTTCCTCGACAAAATGTAGCGTAAGTTTGGAGCGTTATTTAACTTCCTTTGTGATAAGCTAGTATGGCATGATTGGTACCAATGGATTCACTAGGTTTTCTAGTTTCATATGATGCCAGTATCTTCACTGTAGCAAAGATCGATTTCGTTAATGCGTTAAAGAAATTAGTGGCATTAAAACGAATTTCTAACCAACCTTAAAACCAAGGCCAAACCGTCAAATAGCACACACACTACACACACGACAGACAGTATTGCCAGATCTTGCGAGAGAAACAAGCAACCAGGTTTATAGAAACAAGCCCAAAAGAAGCAACTCTCCACCCCTCAAAAAAAAGCCCAAATCAAGCGACCAATTTGAGAGAGAGAGGCGGCCACTTGATCATTTTATATATGTATGAACTTATTTTGGATCGCATCCAAAAAAATTTAATTTTTGCATCCACTTTTAGCTTGTAACTTTACATTTTCCTTGCTATAAACATAAATAAGTTGAACGTTTAGTGTCATTTTTGCATCCATTTTTAGCTTGTAACTTTACTGTTTTTTTGTTAACTTAACTTTCGAACATTTTATTTAGCTTTTGCATTTCACCAGATCGGCCTGATGTGTTTGTATTGTATGTCACAAAAAAAGCCTTCGAACTGTCCCACACTTGAGGGCGAATCCAATCTTTAAGTCTACTCTATTTTTCCCAGTCTTAGTTGTCATATTTCGCTCACTTAGTACCCGGCATTGTTAGCTAAACTCCATCAACCCCGCGAAGATTTGTCTCACAACACCACACTGGTGAGGTGAGGTACGAATCCTGCAACAGGACAAACTGGACCGCTATAGAGGACAGAGAGACGGGAGCCCAAACTACACTTTAGAAACAAGTCCAGCAAGACTACCAATATTTGTAAGCGACTCTTCAGGAAAACAAGCCCCAAAGTTGCTTCTCATAAGCAGACTTGGCAACTCTCTGACTACAGAGATGCACATCTACATATATCCACCTCCTCTGTATGTAACACATGTATGCACAGGCATTGTCATGCACAGTGAATGTGAATATGCGCCCTGCACCAGCACGCACGAATAACTCAAATAAAAACTCTCCAGCTGTCATTGACTTGTAACTCCCCTCAATGGCCCCCTGTCCCAATCCCCAAACACACACACATACACACACACACACACACACACACGCACACACACACACTACATCCCAGGCAGGTTAACCCCTCCTAACCTCCCCGGTGTCCCAATATGACGTCCATGCAGCCTCAAAACATGTTACGTCTCTCTGCTTTTTTTTGTCCTGCTCTCAGCCTAGGTGGCCCTTCTTCCAAAGGCACTTTGGCGAAGATACCCCCGTGCCCATCCCCCCCCCAACTGCCCAACACACACACACACACACACACACACACACACACACACACTACCCACTCCACCCCCTGTTGGGTGCTGGATTGTGGGGTTGAGAGATGGTGGGGTGGGTGGTGGGGGGGATTATGCGAGTGTGAGGCTCGTAAAGGGCCTGCCATGGTCTTTCTGTTGTGTGACGGATGGCTGGGAGGCTGAACAGGCCTGCTTTGCATGATAAGAGAAGCCAGCAGAGGGGAGAATAGAGGTCTATTCAATGAGGCCTGTCACCCAAAACCACCCTCCTGCACTGAACCCTCACACCCCACCCCTTCATCATCCATCCCTTCATCCTTTCGTCCCTCCTCCTCCTCCCTTGTTCTCCCTTCGCCATCTTGGTCTCCCTTTCTTCCTTCATTTTGTGGCTTTCATTTGCCCGTCTTCACTGCTTCTTTCTCACCCTATAATCTACACCCCCACCCCCCACTTTCGCTGCCCTCCTTACTTCTTGATTTCATCCCACTTAATTTCTGTTCATTCAGATTTTCCCTCCTTTCCATCAAGCTGTTTTTACCTCCATAACATTTGAATCCTCTCATTACTCTGTGGGCATTGTGAATGAGGAGCCATAATGGAAATGTCATGGTCAAAGCTCTTTAACACTAAAAGAAGTCATGTGACTTGATGCTCTGACATGCTTAGTGAGTCCACGTTTGAGTCAGCAGGAGATATTATGGCATAATTAGGTTAAAGCTGCATTCAACGGTTTTTAGCCACTAGGGAGCAGGAAAACACCAAAACAACAGATAGACAGATATACAGCCACGAGTCTGTCACGCCTTGTAAAGCTGATATGAGCAACATATTCAATGTCTAACGTATATTAGCATTCATTTGGAGTGGTACTTGTGTCCAACAAGACCCCAGGAAGAGCTCCGGGCGTTGATGCCAACTTTCGTAGTGGTCAAACAGCGATACTACAACTTCCGTGTCCGTCACATGATGCCCCAGTACGAACACTTTAATAGCCCTTATTTAAATCATTAGGTCCTAAAAGTTGTAAAATGCACTAATAGCTGAATCCAGAGTTATTTCCCTTCCACCGTTCATGTGAATGAGACCGAGGATGGAGCGAGGCTGCCGTGACGACAGCGTGACGGCTGTGACCGAGCGATGTGACCGAGCGGACGCTACTGCGCCTGCTCCATAGGCCCAATGGATGTGGAAGATCGCTGGAAGATCCTTGTACTTTTTCCAGTCGGAAGTCGAACCTTTTTGGCTTCATGCGCCTCCAACGCTGTATCCAGTTCTCTTAATACCTCTATGGTGTCCACCTGATGTCCAATATTCAGTCTCCTTTTTGCTCTGGTTTGGTCTCCACCAACTCCTGAGAAAAATATCCGTCCCCTGTTTATTGCCGGGTATCAAACAGCGGACATTAAACAGACTTTACCCTGCCAGCACCGTAGTGCAAAGTTCGTAATGTCCGATTTAGTCCATGTGTGAATAAAGCCGCTCATTGTCCGGAGAATTCACAGCGAGTTAGCGAGCGTGTTGATGACATGTGACTGCCGCGAAATCGGAAGAATACAAACATCCCGGGGCGAAGAAGAAGAAGAAGAAGAAGAAGAAGAAGAAGAGTCATTTACACAAAGACAGCAACGGAAAATGTCTAACTGGAGAGACTTCTGTCGCCGGACAAATTCAAGGAATGGCAAGAGACTCGTTATTTTGGACCAAATTAAGAACCAACTACGTGACCGCGGTGTAATCTGCGTCATGTCCTGCCTCGCCAAAACCAAACAGACTATTCCCAGTAAGTGAGAATGCGTCTGACACGTACAATATCCTATTATGTGCTACAGGTGCGAAAGGGAATCTCAGGACATCGTTTGGACCTGATTCTCTGGACATTGTCCGGAGTTCATCTGGCAAAACGGCTAAAACTATCGCTGCAACACCAGACTCCATCCGAACACTCGAGAACCGGCACGCTGGAACTTGGCCAGGAAGGCTAACAGATTGTGGTAAACCAATATATTGATGATTCTCAGTATAACATTATAGACTCTCTCTCTCTGTCCAGATAACATTTGTCAGCCAGTTTCAGGTGAAAGTGCAGCAGTTTAACAGTTGAACAGAGGAGGCGGGACATTCACACCCACATCAGGATCGACACTCCCATCGCGGTGGTGTGTGTGCCACAAAAATGGGAGAACACACACCGCCGCGGCATTATCAGCTATTACTATTATTACAGTTTAACCGCCATACGACTGGAGGCCCTTGTGACCAAATCTAGCAGGAGGAGAAACATGAATGGATTGCATCACTCGTAGAGGAGAAGAGTGAATATAACAGTACATTTTTAGAGATTAGTGGGATTTTAATGGAAAACCTGACAAACAAAAGCCCAGGTGGTGAACAGCATGGCCGTTTCTGTGAGGGTGGTGGTGGTGGTGGTGGGAGGGAGGGACGGAGAGGGAGAGGACTGAATACTGCTGCTGTCTTCACCTCTATCAACTCTGACAGGCACGCAGGAAAATAACATTTTAACCCTCCGAGACTGACTTTACTGTCTTTCAGAGGCTGTAGCAGGTTCAGTTTTAGAGATAGAGTGAATATATCAAATATGAAACTAGAAAACCTAATGAATCCATCGGTACCAACCATGTCATGGTAGTTTATCTGGAAGCAGGTTAAATAACGCTCCAAATGTAGGCTAAATTTTGGCGAGAAAAAACTGGCATGGTCATTTTCAAAGAGGTCCCTTGACCTCTGACCTCCAGATATGTGAATGAAAATGGGTTCTATGGGTACCCACGAGTCTCCCCTTTACAGACATGCCCACTTTATGATAATCACATGCAGTTTGGGGCAAAAACCATGCACCAAGCTGAGACTCTTGTGGATCCAATGAGCCCAACTGGATTCATGTGTGATGATGTTAGTCCCCATAGGAGACATTTCATTGTCATGAGACCATTTCTTTGAATCTTGACCTCCTTGTATAAAATGACCTGTGGTGACCTCTAGGATAATCACAGCCTCATGAAACTTTACAGCCACAAACTAGAGACCTAGAGCATTCAGAGGATGGATGGCTTTCCTAGCTAGATTGACAATAAGGAGGTTTCTGAGCAGTTTACACAACAGAAGCGCTCAACATCCAATCTCCAAAAAATGCAATTCTTGCAGAAATCTTAAAAAATGTCAAAAGTTTTTGATCCCAAATCACAGCATGTCTTTTTCTATGGTGTTCCTCAAGGTCTTGGTGTCTTAATGTGGTATTTTGGAGGGATTATTGATCATTTTTGTTAATTCTCGAGTGATAAAAAATGGTTAAATTTAGCACCAAATCTGAGTAACAAATGGTATCAACCCAAAAATTGCTCTAACAACTTATGAGACATACTGTAGAACAGCTTGACACACAGTTCTGAGCAGCATCTCAAATTAATCTCCAGGTTCCCAGCTTTCAGATGATGTACACCACTTCTATGTGACATCTACTGCTGACCTGCTATCTCCCCCTAAAAACCCCCTGTACCGTCTAAAAAAGACAAAAAAGGTCTATTGTCGTTCTCAGAGAGTTAAAGCCGCCAAAAAATGCACAGCTCTGTGATGATGGACAGAAAAGGAGGAAACCGACTGCCATGTTGTGTCTGATGTGACACACGAGCGTAAAGTAAGAGTGTGTGACGGGGACAGAGAGGGAGCTGAAAAAGCTCTCTCACCGCCGCTCCGTTCCCGTCTGAGGCCACAGAAGTTGACAGATAGATGAAGAAAAGCTGAGCGTGTGAGTGTTGGCGAGTTGTTTTTGAAAGAGGAAAAGCCAGGGGAGCGAGGAGGAGGAGGAGGGCAAGGTTTGGAAGGGATTCCACACCAGGTTGTCATGGAGATGGAAACGGGAGACTGGAGCCTCACAATTCCCAATTAGTCACAAACACATGGTCACAAACACACACCTGCAGCATGCACACACACACATACATCTGCATAATACACTCTCCAACTGACTTAGGAAAACTCACACACTTCTGGTGAGATGTCTCACACACACATAAACACCTGCACAGGAAAACCATCGTACCACCTGTTCTTCTGTTCCTGTTCTCACCTGGGCTGTCTGGCAGGACTGAAGAAGACTGAAGACACTACTCGCTAGTCTTGCTTTATTTAAAAAAAAAGATATACTTTATTTTGATAACTTTTCATTCAACAAGTGCTTTAACTCTCTGAGACCCACAATAGACCTGTGTTTGTCTTTTTTTTAGGGGGGTACAGGGGGTCTTTAGGGGGAGATAGCAGGTCAACAGTAGATGTCACATAGAAGTGGTGTACATCATCTGAAAGCTGAGAACCTGAAGATTAATTTGAGATGCTGCTCAGCACTGTGTGTCAAGTTGATGGTCATCCTCATGCTCTATTATGTCTCATAAGTTGTTGCCGCAATTTTTGGGTTGATACCATTTGTTACACAGATTTTGGCGCTAAATTGAACCGTTTTTTACCATTCGAGAATTCATAAAAATGATCAATAATCCCTCCAAAATACCACATTAAGACACCAAGACCTTGAGGAACACCATAGAAAAAGCCATGCTGTGATTTGGTATCAAAAGCTTTTGACATTTTTCAGAGATTTCTGCAAGAATTGCATTTTTCGGCGATTGGATGGTGAGCACTTCTGTTGTGTAAACTGCTCAGAAACCCCCTTATTGTCAATCTAGCTAGGAAAGCCATCCATCCTCTGAATGCTCTAGGTCTCTAGTTTGTGGCTGTAAAGTTTCATGAGGCTGTGATTATCCTAGAGGTCACCACAGGTCATTTTACACAGTGAGGTCACATTTGTCCATTGTCCTACAATAAAATGTCTACTGAAATGGTTCCTATGGGGACTAACATCATCACACTTGAATACAGTTGGGCTCATTGGATCCACAAGAGTCTCAGCTTGGTGCATGGTTTTTGCCCCAAACTGCATGTAATTATCATAAAGTGAGCATGTCTGTAAAGGGGAGACTCGTGGGTACCCATAGAACCCATTTTCATTCACACATCTGGAGGTCAGAGGTCAAGGGACCCCTTTGAAAATGGACATGCCAGTTTTTTCTTGCTAAAATTTAGCCCAACTTTGGAGCGTTATTTAACCTGCTTCCAGATAGAGTCAGTCAGGAACGTGGGTCTCAGAGGGTTAATTGAAAATCGCTCCCTATGTGTGACTTAACATGTCCAGTTAAACGGATGGGTTTATCTCCTCCGTCACTGAAGCCAACTGTGGATGAAGCTGAGAGGACTCGGGGGAGACGACGCGGTCCCTTTTTGGTGGAACGCCGCCGTTAACACAAAGACTCTTGAGGACAGCAAAAGAAGAGGTCTATTTTCCACCAAACCAACAAAGATCTTCCTCATTCTCCCGCAGCTCTGAAGTAACTCTGTGTGCCATTGTAGCTGAATCAATACCCCGTGTATGGGGACATGTCTCCGGCACAATCCTCTGAAAAGAGGGCCAGGCTTCTCAAAGGCTTTAAAGAAGACACAACAAGCGTTTGCGGGGTTAGCCGGACCAATAATAATGTTGTCGTTTTTGATTGAGTCGGACTAGTTCGCTCTGGAAATAGCGGAGGGATATGTTAAAAAAAGAAAGTATTATGTATTTGCATAATAGAGTAAATTTAGGCCTATAATAAACCTGAGTCGTTATATCATTAACTATTGTATTTGCCATAACATGATGGTGAACTTCTGGATTACCACCCAGGCAAAGTGGCCCCCTATAGGTCCTTATGGGCCCCAGATATCTGCGGTTTAGAGAGGCACTGTGCCAAAGTCTAGTTTTAAAACCGGGTGGTTTCAGGGCCTCTAAATTAAAATATAATAAAGCTGCCGTTTAACGTCTGTAGTCCACACTGTACCTGATGCAGAATGGGAGGAAGTGGAGGTCAACAAGGGTCCTCAAAGGGGTTAATCTGGCCTCAATATAAAGACATCTGGGTGTTTTTTGTGGTGGTTTACATCAGTGGTTCTCAACCTGTTTCCCTACTTGTATCTAAGGAAATCCTCAGTTTGAATAAAGTGACTCCGTGTATAATGAGTTTTGAGTCTATGGTTAATAAATCAACTTTCTTTAATGAACATAATTTGTCAGTGTGCGAGTTTTTGAAAGGCTAAACGCCAACAAATATCCACTGAAGCGGAATATTTCGTTAGATAAAAACTTTGGAAATGACTTTTTTCCAATACATTTTGACTTTTGGACTTTACAACGATTATGATTTTATAGTTATACATTTAGAAAATCTAATTTTGACGACCACAGCACCAGACAAATCCTCTCGCACCCCACTGGGATCTTTGGTGTCTGGACCCCAGATTGGGAACCACTGGTCTACATTACATTACAGGGTGTTTTACATAACATTATTGTTACCTGTATATATATCACACTTACAATTATGACAAACTGCCCGCGAGTCGTCGGAGAGAGGGACAAGAGCCCAAATAAGCAACTAAACTTTACAAACAAGCCCAAAAAAAATGCAACCCGCGACTACCAATATTTGCAAGCGACTTTTCAGGAAAACAAACCCAAAGTCGCTTATAATAAACAGACTTGGCAACTCTGTCTCCCAAGTGTCCGGGAAATGAATGTAAGTCATTGTAATGTCCCCTTTAAGGACCCAGAGCAGTGATTTTACTCCTTTTATTTAAAGGTCCCACATTGTGCTCATTTTCAGGTTGTATTTTGAGTTTCTAATAGAACATGTTTACATACTGTGATGTTCAAAAAAACACTTTATTTTCTTCATACTGTCTGTCTGAATATACCTGTATTCACCCTCTGTCATAAACGCTCCGTGTTAGTGCATTTAAACGGAATTGCGTTGCTAGGCAACAGTTTGGGTCCATATTTACTTCCTGTCAGCTGATATCATACACATACACTGCAACCAGGAAATAAACTGAGACACATTTAGAATGTTTATGTTTAAAACCGTGTAATGGTCTAAATATATATTGTATATTTGTGACATCACAAATGGACATAAATCCTATAACGGCTTGTTTCAATTTCTGAATACGGGCTGTGTGTATTTCTCCATATATTGAGTGTTTTGATAGTTTAACAGTATTTATATAGCACTTAAACCTGCTTTATAATATAAAAGACCTGAAAATCTCACTTTTTACAATATGGGACCTTTAAGAATAAGACTTATGGACCAATCCTGGGGGGTTGCAGAGTGGTACTTTAATGTATTGGCTTTATATATTTCAGAAGTTTTAAATGCAAAAAAATGTCCCACATCAATGCTGATTCGCCATTCCCACAGTTTTTCGGGAATTCACTTTTTACAACATGGGACCTTTAACTTTGATTAAACCTTTTTTTATTCAGATGTGCAGCTCATTATAGTTGATTACTGAATATGAAGATACTTGTGTCCCTTCAATCCTCCTCCCCCCTCCTCTCCACCACCGTCATCAACAAGTGTCTCGCGCGCTCTCGGTGCCTTTTCACTTGCAAATGCATGCGCACACACACAGGAGCTCTCTTCCCATTGGTCCTCCACACCCGGCTGACTGCACCAGAACAGGGGAACTTTTGCAGGATGAGTTCAGTGTGTGATTTGGCCTCCTGACAACAACAAGTGGTTTCACCGCTGAAAGAGAGAGAGAGAGAGAGACTGCGTCCAGAGAGGCAGCTGCTTACTGCTCCAACACCTTTCTGTTAGAAACAGTATAATGACGCACAGGATCAGACTTTAAGAGAAACTCTGCTGTGCGTAATTAGTGCGTAATTAGTTGATTTGGATCAGCCGGTGCGCACGATTCAACCTGCACAGGTGGACGGCTGCAAAACTTTGTCGACTCTTTTTGTGCAACTTTTGTGAAACTTTTTGAGCAACTTTTTGTGCAACGTTTTTGTGCAACTTTTTGTGCATTTTTTGTGCATTTTTTGGTGCAACTTTTTGTGCAACTTTTGTGCAACTTATTGTCCAAACATGTACAGCATGATGGAGCACGAGCTGAAGCCCACCGGCCAGCCTCCCTCTCACCAGACCCAGCAGGGCATGTCACCAGTCACCGGCCACATCACCAGCATCATGGCCAGCAACAACACCTCTCATCCGGGCTCCAAAACAGCCTGTGCACCACCTGGAGGAGTGGATCCCATGGATAAAGTGAAGAGACCCATGAATGCATTCATGGTGTGGTCCAGAGGCCAGAGGCGCAAGATGGCTCAGGAGAACCCCAAGATGCACAACTCAGAGATCAGCAAGCGACTTGGAGCAGAGTGGAAGCTGCTCACCGACGCAGAGAAGAGGCCGTTCATCGACGAGGCCAAGCGGCTCCGAGCGGTCCACATGAAGGAGTATCCGGACTACAAGTACAAGCCGAGACGCAAGACCAAGCCGCTGCTGAAGAAGGACACCATGCAGGTGGGTAAATACCCTCTGTCGGCCGGGAACCTGCTGGCGGCGGCGCAGGGACAAGGTGGCAGTCCGAGGATGGACAGCTACGGATGGGGACCCACCGGAGGTTATGCGGGCATGCAGGGCGAGGCGCTCGGCTACACGCAGCAGCTGCACCGGTACGACCTGTCAGCTCTGCAGTACCCGCCGGCCATGACTGCAGCACAGACCTACATGAACGGAGCCAACTCTTACAGGTGAGTTTCTGCAGAATAAGTTTGGAAAAAAAGTTTTGCACATGGTGGAGTAAGAGCAAAAAAAGTTTTAATATATTTGATATTTAATTCTTTCGTTGGACATTATTTGAAATGGAAGAACATGCTTAATAAAATGCTCCACAGAAAGTCAAAACAAGTATGTAGATTGAGCTTTTCTCCTTATTAGTGGCTCCATGTAAATACAGTTCTCCACTTTCTCCTCCATATTCATTCAATTGTGACTTGATGTCAAATGTGTTATTTGACAGAAACTTAACTTAACTTAACTTAAAAATGTGCACTCATTTGATCTGATAATTCACCTTAATTTAACAGGTTTTAACAGCTTGTTAACACGTTAGTTTAGGGAAAAACATTGTGTTTCTAGGTTAACATAACTACGAACACCAATGAATGTGAAATAAAGTCCAAAATAAGAACTACAACTTCTTTAGGTTTAGGCAATAAAACTACAACTTCTTTAGGTTTAGGCAACAAAACTCCTACAGGTGAGTTTGCAGAATGACTTTCAGAAAAGCTTTGCATGCACATGCTGGAGTAAGCACAAAAAAACTTAAATTAATTGTGATTTTTATTTAATTATTTCCATTATTTGAAATGGTGCTAAATAAAATGAGAGAAAACAAGGTCTCCAACATGCGCTGTAGGCCCGATCCACCTGCGTCAGGCACAATTTGTTTAGGCAACAAAAGAACAACTTATTTAGGTTTAGGCAATAAAACTATAAGTTCTTTAGGTTTAAACAACAAAACTAAAACTTCTTTTGGTTTAGGCAAAAAACAAAACATTTGTGGCGCTATTTTTTTTTTTTTTTTATCAAAATGTTCTCAAGTTACTGAACACAAAGCTTCTCATGACACCTGATGATGGCTTTCTAAAAAGATGGATAAACAGGTGTTAGGAAAGAGTGGTGGCTGGTGCGTCTTCTCCAAATAAGTGTCAAACATGCATCAAAGATATTTTCTATGTGGAGTTTTTATCCTCATTAGTGGCTCCATGTAGATACAGTTCTCCACTTACACTTTTAGGCTTCCTCCTCCATATTCATTCAATTGTGACCTGATGGTTATTTGACAGAAACTTATTTTTTTTGTTTTTGCACATGCTGGAGTAAGCGCAAAAAAACTTTTATTTTATATTTAATTATTTCCATTATTTGAATGGTGCTTAATAAAATTAGAGAAGCCCTTTATGCTCCACAGAAAGTCAAAACAAGGTCTCCAACATGCGCTGTAGGCCCGATCCACCTGCGTCAGGCACAATGTGGTGCAATTTCTTTATCAAAATGTTCTCAAGTTACTGAACACAATGCTTGTCATGACACCTGATGATGGCTTCCTATAAACATGGATAAACAGGTGTTAAACAGGAGAGAGTGGTGGTTGGTGCGTCTTCTGCACAGAAGTGCATCTCCAAATAAGTTTGGAGCATGCGCAGAGAATCAAACATATTTTCTATGTAGATTGAGCTTTTATTCTTATTAGTGGATCCATGTAAATGCAGTTCTGCACTTACACTTATAGGCTTTCTCCTCCATATTCATTTAATAACTTGATGGTTATTTGACAGGAACTTAACTTAGAAGAAACAGTAAAACATGCACTCACTTGATCTGATGATTCACCTTAATCTAACAGGTTTTAACAGTTTAACACTTAGTTAAGTTTAGGGAAAAACATTGTGTTTTGGGTTACCATAACTACGAACACCAATGAATGTGAAATAAAGTCCAAAATAAGAAAGGAATAAGTCATGAGGAATGGTCTGAAAATATACCTTCAATCCAGAGTGCACCTGATGTAAGACAAGTTTAGGCAACAAAACTACAACTTCTTTAGGTTTAGTTAACAAAACTACAACTTCAGGTTTAGGCAATACAAGTACAACTTCTTTAAGTTTAGACAACAAAACTACAACTTCTTTAGTTCTTGGAAACAAAACTACAACTTCTTTAGGTTTAAGCAATAAAACTACAACTTCTTTAGGTCTCGGAAACAAAACTACACCTTCTTTAGGTTTAAGCAACAAAACTACAACTTCTTTAGGTTTAAGCAACAAAACTACACCTTCTTTAGGTTTAGACAACAAAACTACAACTTCTTGAGGTTTAGGCAAAAAACCCCACTTAGTTAAGTTTAGGGAAAAACATCGTGTTTCGGGTAAACATAACTACGAACATGAATGAAGGTGAAATACAGTCCAAAATAAAGAATAAGTCATGAGAAAATGGTTTGAAAATAAACGTCTGATCTAGAGCTGCACCTGACGGCTCTTATAAAACGAGCGTTGAGTCAGGTGGAAGTGTTGAGATGAAGTACATTCAGTCCCATTGAGTCACGGAGGAACAACAGGCTTCAGTCTGCTGCCTACTTGTTATGCGCGGTGACGCTCGGCTCTGGGCTGGGTCCTGCCTGGAATGTTGATCAGGGTGACTTGACGGTAGGAAGGGTAGGCCGCTCTGTGTGTGGTCCGCTACCCACAATCCACCCTGTTTCTTGCTAAACCATTGTCCCAGTTCCACTCCTGGGTCTCTGCCTCCTGCCTTACAGGTCTCATGTCCCCCCTCCTCCCCACCCCCCGCCCTACAAATACAAAGACCGAACACTTTGACTAATGTGAGGATGGATGTTCTAGTATCTGTTTTTAACATGTCAGACATCTTTGTTCTCCAGCAGGTGAATCCTCTTAAAGCTTCCCTGAAAGATGTTTTGATTATCAGTTAGTCGCTTGTCAGAATGAGTCATGTTGGAGGCCAAACTTGTCCCGTCCTGCACTGAATCACAGAAACTAGGGAAGCACCGAGCCGCCTCATTCAGTCTCGATACCAATAGCAGTACCTGGGCTTTGGGTATTGGCCAATGCTGAGTACTGATCAGAAACCAGTGTTTTAATTAATAAGCTGTGTGCCTCACTGTGTGGAAGTCACTGGGATCACTCTTTTATGCGTCAGGCTTGACTTTAGCATTGCTTTACTAACTTTGTAAAGCAAAATGTGACCAATAAATACATGCAAATGCAAATTTATTTAATTGTTTATTATTAAAATAATAAATCGTACACCAGCAACGTGGCAAAAAAATGCTAAAAATTAACAGGAATTAGTTTTTAAAGCAGGAACAAATTGGTTTAAACTTAAAACAGGATTACAAATTCCAGTGTATAATGTATATAAACTTAAAATTTAATTGAACAGATGAGCCTCACTGTTACCGACAGTAAGCACAAGACTTTACTGATATCTTGAGATGGTGCGTTTGAGGGTCATATGGCAAAAACAATACAACAGATCTTGAGAAAAATGGCAAATATTAAACACATAGTATTTAAAAAATGTTCTTTTATTGAATTCCTGTTGTAATATAATATAAAACTATACCCAGTAAGCTTTATTAGATGGGGAAGTTGTCTGTATCTGCGTCACGACTTGTGGATGTGCTATTTACTTTACTTATGTTTACATTTATTTTAGCTGCACTTTTATCATTTTGCTTTTTACTTTTTTACTTCCCCTTTTATATATTCATATTTTATGAGCATTTTTGAAGGAATGTTGTATTGCAATCTCTCCCCTCAGTCCAATAGGGAGTTATTGAGCCCTTTTCTCCCATTAAGTCTCCTGTTATCTCTAATGATATGTTTGCTAAGTGAGGGATGTATTTTTGTTGTCTGATTTTTCTAAATCTACAATTTTTATGTCCCAAATATGTCTCAAAAGCTCGGTTACTCCAAGCATGCCTCCAGTAGAATTATCCATCCGTTGTAGTGGTAGTAGAGCAGCTCTAATGTCCTCTCCCTCTCTCATACTGGTTTATTTTAACACATGATAATGACGTGTTCATTCATTTAATGAATGTATTTGTTGATCCTGAAGGTCTTCTGAAATGAAACTAGTGTCCAAAGACCGATGATGTGATCGAGAGGCATCGCTGTACCTGAAGTGTTTGATGCTTTTGTGGCAAACTTTTTTTGTGCTCCGACTGGTGGAACTAGAGAGGACTATATTGCGTTAATGAAAGCATAAAGAAGCACAAAATAGGAATTGAATGATGCACAAAAGAATCAAAGTAGTGCTGAAGTAGATTCCTCAACTTCTGGAAAGAAGCTTCAGTGATGTTGGTGTGAGATGAACGTGTTTTTTTTACATGAAAAATGAGCTTCTGCGTCGTGACAGTCTGATAGAAGATACAAGTTGATGTGGTGTTGTTTTTGTTCAGTAGTTTTGCTGATTTGGGACGGCAGTTGCCTTCTCTAGGATCTAAATATTTGGTCTAGTCTTGTCGCGTTGTGTCTGAAATGACCGTCAGTGAGTGAGAGACGGAGAGAACTAAGAGAAAGAAATACTCAAGCAGGAGCACGTACTTATTATTTAGTTATTTTCACTTTTTTAAAGTCACCAGAATGCAGGAAACGAAAGACAGAAAGCCTCTGAAACTCCGATTTTTCAGGGGGAGGACCCCCAGACCACCACTTTGATTTTGAAATCATCCCTTCTTTAAGGTCTCAAGGTTGGCAAATATGCTGGCAAACTCCGATCAAACTGTCAAACTAGGCAGCGCTGATCAAAGATGAATCAATATTCTGTTACTCTAATGCTTATTTCTCTCCTCAAATGTTTCCAGAATCATCTTGTAGTGTACTTTTTAGCTGTAAAATGAGAAAGTTTGTGACCCGGCAGACATGTTGAGATCAGTTGAGGAAATACCAAGCACCGCCCACCAGCTGGAGCACAGCCAATAGGAACGCTCTCACTCTCTCTGAAATGATCTGTAATTGGTCAAAGTTTTCCGTCATGGGCTAGATTTGTTTAAAGCCTGTAAACAGAGCCATGAGGAGGAGCAGAAGTCTCTCTCAGAACACTTGAATTACAATATGCTGAAAGGTTATTATGGGATTTTTAATGCCAAAAGTATTGTTGCCTACTGAAGCTTTAATATCTTAAACTCTTCCCCCCCACAGCCCGATGTCGTACAGCAGCAGCCCCCAGCAGCCCAGCCCCGTCACCATGTCCATGGTGAAAGCAGAACCGGTGTCCCACTCGCCTCCGACGGGGACGCCGAACCACCACCGCGGCCCTCTGCAGGGCGACCTCAGGGACATGATCAGCATGTACATCCCGGGACCAGGAGGGGACGCCGGCGACCCCACGGCGGCACAGAGGGGCTACGCCAGCGTCCAGCAGCACTACCTCACCGGAACCGTCCCACTCACACACATCTAGGACTGGAAGTGGGAGTCATAGGGGGGGAGGTGGCGGTAGCGACGGTGGGGGGGACCGGAAACAGCTCACGATGCACAGCTGGCTGGACGGGAGGTGGAGTCTGTGTTGGCGGGACTTTAGACTGGCAAAGAGACACAAGAAGGACACTTTTTTTTTTCCTTTCTCCTGCATTAGTAGTTCAGACACACAAGTGGCGACTACATTTAAACGTTTTTCTACCTCTTTGGTACCACATAAAGACCACCACACGTACAGAGCGCCTCCCCTCACCCCTCCACCCTCCAGCAGACGTCCTCCATGAAGGACTGCAGTGACAACAGGGGTGTTTATGTGTACATATTCTGTCTTTTTCTGTCTCCTTCTTTTTATATTTTAGAACTTATCCATAATAAGAACTCCTTTTTGTTAATAACACTTGTGACGCCGGCACTCATGACCGTTCCGCCGAACCCAGTCCACAGTGCTGTGCCGTGCCGTGCTGGGCCAGTTTAGTCTTCCACTATACAGCCGCGGCACAGAGACTATAAATGACCTGGCAACCTGGTCGCTGCCGGATCAGAATCCCTCAGCTGGTGACAAACAAATCACCCGAGCTGACGATGTGGTGGTTTATTCGTTGTTTCAGTCCTGATGGGGGAGGGAGGGGAAGGAAAACGCACAACTCCGAATGAACTCTTTGTGCCTTGGCTTTTTATATTTTAACTGATGAAATCTTGTTGGATGACGCGGAAAAAAAACCCACCTGTTGGACAATCAGCACTGCATCCACAGGAGATGAACACTTCTTCTACGCTCCTGCGATCCGATCCGATTCGTCGCTTTAGAAAACGTACCGTAGAACCAGGCTGGTTCTACGATCCCTACATCTCCGTACGTCTACTGGTCGTCACTGGATCTACAGTTTTTGTTGCTGCCTGTATGAGTTTTATTTGCTATAATTAGTTTTTTAGATCTTTTTTGATGTTGCGTTGTTCTGGCAGTTGTCACTTTGCTCTAGGCAAGTTGTTTTTATAGGCTTTTTCAGTATAAGGGGGATGAAATTTAATATGAAATGCAGATTAAAACTCGCGTCTTCCACCAAGTATTGACCTTAAAGGGCCTTCCAGGTTTCTTATAACAAATTGTTTGTGTTTTTACTACCAGTAAAGAGAATGTATCACATTAAAATCTCCTGCGAACGTATTCATATATGTGGGTCAATCTATAAAAAATAACTTTTTAATCCTGGTTCTGGTACTGTTATTTCCTGTTTTCTAGCCTGCTGTCTTGCTTATTATAGTGCTGCTATGGACCTAAAGGGAACTTTTTATTTTCAACCTACAAAAAAAAACTGTGAATATTGAATGTGCTAGATTATTCCGGCAGTTTTTAACTTCCATTACTAACTCGACACGCACTGGAAACAGATGCCTTTTATACTTATATTTTTTTGAGAAGAAGAAAAAAAAAGGGAGAGCAGTTTCTATTAAAGTAAATGCGTGAATGTTTACATTGTTACCCAAGTGTTTTAACTTTTCTACTGACTTGTATCTCTATTTTTTAGAATGAATTCTCTTGTATGTAAATGCTGCCATATACTATAGAGTTACTGTATGTAGCATTCATGTAAATAATGTATACATTTTTAGGCTCTTATACTAAGAGTCTCGATTCCTTTTTTTTTTTTTTTTTTTGATTAAAAAAAATCTTTGTTATGGCATTCATGACAATATTAATAAAAAGTACAAATCCTTTTTTTCATTAACGATGTTAACTGTTTGTGTACTTTTAGCTCAACAGCATCATATACACAGATAAATACATTCAATGGCCACTTTATTAGGTACACTCGGACAAATGAATGCCACAAATGTGACCTTTTTCCAAAGTATATAAACTAGCTTTTTCTGGAGCTTTCAACTGTATCACATGGTTTTAATGTTCAGGTGTTTGGTCCATTTATTTACATACATGAGGCAGAATATCGCCAACTACCAGCTCAATAATAAACATACTTGACAACATTATAATCCTTTTAAAGGATAATTAATGTCTGATCTGTTGTATTGGATTGCTTTACATTTTACAGGTGTACCTAATAAAGTGGCCACTGCAGTTAAAGGATGATAATATACTTCTTTAGAGGACCTCACCAGTGTTATTGTAAGCTTTGTCCCTTTTAAAAAGCATGTAGTTGGATGTTTTAATTGTCATTTGTCAGTTCCAGCAAAGCAGTCATTGGCAACAATGCTCATAAAATATGTTGATATAAATATATAAAAGGGGAAATCACACAAGTAAAAGCAAAATGATAATATAAGGATACATCTGCTGACCATTTTCAGATCTTTAAATGTAATTTTCCCAGGATTGCATTAATTTCCATGTGATATAAAAATTAGAAAACTTTTTACTACTTGCTACAAACGTTTAAATCATCACAGTGAACATCAAACCTGCTGTAGTGTTTATGTTAAAATGTGATTATTATTATAGAATAATGCAGACTTGGTGTTTACTTACAACACACTTCATATCCCTAAGAAATTAATGGAAGTCAATGACGACCTAAAGCAGGAAAACTACATTTAAACTCAGTTTTAGATTTTAAAACACATCAGGATGATTATCAAACTGAATGTAAAGTATAGTAGTATGTTCCTTTACTTGTTTCTTAAGTAGATCAGTCCATAGGGACTTGGCTTGGGAACCAGAAGGTTGCCGATTCAATTCCCTACACGGACAAGTACGGACCTCCTGGACACTGCATTGGAGTAAATTTCACTTTCTCTGATTTACATTTACATTTATTTCTCAATATACACAAACATAACTGTATTATAGGCTAATTGTGATCATATTAATGTGTATTTTTCTGATGTTATTGCTCATTATTATGCTTGTTGCTATTAAAGCACTAGTAGGCAGAATATTTTTGGCATCATTGGGCAAAACAATCCATAATAACCTTTCAGCATATTGTAACTCAAGTGTTCTGAGAGATAACTAGACTTCTACTCCTCCTCATGGCTCTGTTTTCAGGCTTTAAAAAATCTAGCCCGTGACCGGAGACTTTGACCAATCACAGGTCATTTCAGAGAGATAGAGCGTTCCTATTGGCTGTGCTCCGGCTGGTGGGCGGTGCTTGGTATTTCTTCAACATGGCTGGGCTAAACAGTACACTACAAGATGATTCTGATAACATCTGAGGAGAGAAATAAGCATTAACGTTACAGAATATTGATTCATGTTTGATCAATCGCTCCTGCTTGAGTATTTCTTTCTTTTAGTAGTCGTAAGGTCCTTTCAGACTGAATGCAACCACGCCACCGCTGCGCTCTGAAACCCGTTATTTCCAAACGTCTTGCGCCACGTCACGACGGCTTTTTTTCTGCATAAAGCAAAGCCCAACTTTGCACGCTGTGGCGAGCGCAGCTTAAATTGCGCTGTGTCGCGAGCATATAGACTGCTCTCTTCCGCCGGGAAGCAACAGTTGGTGTAGCTCTATTGTTGGAAACAGTAGGAATTATATACACACACTGTTCAGTTCCAGAAACAGGCTAAGATAACGAAAAGGGCTTAAAATTTGACATAAATTTGGAGAAATACGAGAGAATTGTGACCTCGGGAAGAAAACTAAAGAGAGCTATGAAAATCGGGAGGGTTGGCGAGTGATTGACAGCTGCTCCGAGGACGACAAGGCTCCAGCTCGGCTCTGATTGGTCGTTTTCCTTCGGTCTGTGAAATCTTGCAGATGCCATTAGGAGCACCGGAGGCTTACCGTTTTATAAAAATATATTTTTTTTTAAAGGTCCCATATCGTGCTCATTTTCAGGTTCATACTTGTATTTTGTGTTTCTACTAGAACATGTTTACATGCTGTAATGTTAAAAAAAACACTTTATTTTCCACATACTGTCTGCTTGAATATACCTGTATTTACCCTCTCTGTCTGAAACGCTCCGTTTTAGTGCATTTCAAGGGAATTACAACGGAATTGCATTGCCAGGCAACAGCTTGGGTCCATGTTTACTTCCTGTTAGCTGATGTTATTCACATACACTGCAACAGGAAATAAACTGGGACACATTTAGAATGTTTAAAACCGTGTGATGATCTAAATATCGTATATTTGTGACATCACAAATGGACAGAAATCCAAACGGCTTGTTTCAAGCGCACAATTTCTGATTGCAAACTGTGTGTATTTCTCCATATATTGAGTGGTTTGATAGTTTAACAGTCTTTGTATAGCACTTAAACCTGCTTTATAATATAAAGGCCATGAAAATCTCACTTTTTACAATATGGGACCTTTAATTCTCTCTCTAATAATCTGAATAATAATAGGCCTGATAATAATGATGATCTCAGGTGAATGCTGGTTTATCTGCGTGTCACCAGATGAGTTCTCATCAGCTGTTGCTTTCCAACATGACCTCATCCATCCCAATCATTACAGGACATATAAAGAATGGGCATACCAGCAATCAAAACCGACCTTTCCCCGCTTTCACAGCGTCCTCACAGGCGGAGCCGTCAGCCCCCTAACCCGCCTGGAATAAAAGTGGACATTAGTGGGGGAAACATGGGTGTCTTTGGCGGGGTGGGAAGATGTGATGGCCCTGGGAGAGGGGTTGGGGGTGGGGGGGTCGTCTATAGTGCCTGGAATGATTTAAAGCTCGATTATTTACTTTCTTATCTTTACCCTCTTTTAAAATTCACTTTCCCCAGTCCTCCTCCCATCCTCCCCCCTTACACCCCCTCTCCTCTCCACAGAGAAAGCGGGTGGATGGCCCGTTCGTAATTGGCCGTGTCGGAGGCGCATTGTCCGGAGGCTTTTCAGGCCGCAGGTGCATATAGTAAAGCCGGAGTCTCCGCTCCTCCCCCGGGCGTCTTTGTTCCCATCTCCCCCCCAGCTCCCCCCCCCACACACTACTCCCCTGCCGGGCAGAAAATTAGGGCTGCTTTTTAGGGGGCTTCGTCCTCTGGCTTAACCCTTTCACCGACCGCCGCCTTTCTCATGGAAATGGGGGAGAGAACCCCGCACCGGCTAATCGGTCACTGAGGGGAGGAGGAGGAGAGGAGGAGGAGGAGGAGGAGGAGGAAGGGGGAGAAGAGATGAGGGCACCAGGATCAACTGGAGGAGGAGGAGGAGGATGGAGGATGGAGGACAGATGCAGGGGGGTCGCAGAAAACCAGTAAACTATATATCTGAATGTCATTACATTTCACAGGTAATGGTGAAATGCTATTATTAACACATTCTAGTCCAAATGCTTCTTTATTGTTTGTTTAAAGGTCCCATATTGTAAAAAAAAGTGAGATTTTCAGGTCTTATTCATTATAAAGCAGGTTTAAGTGCTATATAAATACTGTTAAACTATCAAAACTCTCAAAATACAGAGAAATACCCACAGCCCCATATTAAGAAATTGTGCGTTTGATACAAGCCTTTAGGATTTATGTCCATTTGTGATGTCACAAATATACAATATTTAGACCCTTTACACAGATTTAAACGTAAACATTCTAAATGTGTCCCAGTTTATTTCCTGGTTGCAGTGTATGTGAATGACATCAAGCTGACAGGAAGTACACATGGACCCAAGCTGTTGCCTAGCAACGCAATTCTGTTGTCACAAATATACAACATATTTAGACCCATTACGTGGTTTTAAAAGTAAACATTCTAAATGTGTCCCAGTTTATTTCCTGGTTGCAGTGTATGTGAATGACATCAGCTGACAGGAAGTACACATGGACCCAAACTGTTGCCTCGCAACGCAATTTTGAGGGGCTAAAGGTGCTCGGAAACTCATTGTGGTTTCACCTAGATGTATGAAATTTGGTGGGTATATGTTACATGTTGAGACGTACAAAAAAGCCTCTTGGATGTATACCGTAAACCCAACAGGAAGTCGGCCATTATTAATTGAATGTTGAATGTTTGAATTTAAGGGCAATTTTTTTTTTACCATTTTCAGGCACTGTACTCCTTCATTCAATTATTTATTTCATTTTTTTTTTTTTTTTTACTTTTTTAATGTAGTGTATGAGCAGTTTTGTATGTATATATTGTTATATATTCTAAGCATGGGGATATGTGGATAGAACTCAATCATTTAAAGTTAGAATAGCACCTTTTAACCTCTTTTCTGTGAACAGCGTATTTAAATAGGCCTTGTGTTTTATTATGAAACTTGTGTACGGTTGCAATGAGACTTCTAGTGCGGCAAATTATAGTAAAATCATAGTGTCATAACTTTTATTTATAGGCCTATTATTGTACTATTCCTTCTTGGACCCCCAGAACCTCTCTGGAACTTCCTGAGTCTCTCAAGGATCCCTTGAACCTCATTGAGAACCTTTGGAATTATCTCAAGGACTCAGGAACCGTGTCGACATTAAGGGTTCTTCACAAAGTCCTCCGATCACAGAAAAGCTGTAAAAATCAGAGTAAAGACAGTTTATTTGATTAAACATTCTTAGATAGTAAGCATTGGGATATGTGGATAAAACCTTGTCTATAATAAAAAGTTAGAATAGCACCTTTTAACCTCTTTCGGTGAGCAGCGTATTTAAATACAGGTTGAATTTTGGCAACGTACCAAAGGAGCGTTTCTTGCCCTGCAACTAGCGGAAGTTGGAGCATACATGTGGGTTGTTTTGGCTGCGGTCCATGGGCGGGGAGGGGACGGGGTAGGGAGAGGAGTGGGTGGAGAAGGGGGTGGAGGGAGTGTCAATGGAAAGGATTTTCTGGTCCAATACATCCCATCACTTAGCAACAAGCAGTGAGGCTTCAACAAGTGGTTGCCATGGATCCGCCGAGAGTGACTTAAAAGTCTCCACAAAGAGCTGTGGTCAGCCTCTGTGAGAATCAGGTGGTGGTTACCAACAGGGTTTTGTTTTTTTTAAAGTGCGAATCTGCGTTTTTTACTGCGGTGACACACAATCTAGTCATAACCCTTCGTGTTTCTGCAGCGATTTGGATTTGAATCCGCAGCTCGTCTCCTGCGAAGTTAATTTATGCTCGCTCACTGGCAGGTCAAGCTCTCATTCACTGGCTGCCGTTGTCTCTTTCTTCAATGGACATTCCAACAAGTAAGAGGAGGAATTAGGAATTATATCAACACAAAAAGACAGGAATGAGTGTTGGCAACACTGCTCCAGGAAACCACCACTTCAAAAGCAGTCATGGAAACGCTGCCTCGATTTTTTAATGTATAGTACCTGCTGCATTCCTGCAGGAGCCCAGACATAACTATTATCTGCATGCAGAGCAGGGCAAACACCGCCCTATGTACACACACATGTGCATGCACGCAGACATGTAAACACAGATTCCACTGTTGTCAGGCCATTAAATAGGCGTTATCAGTCGCTATAAGCACCATACATGTGGGTCATTAGGGGCCTACTACGCCTACTGTGTTATAAAAGGGAAACATAAAAGCAACACGTTCTAACATGTTGTAAAACTGAATGAAACGTTTTGAACACAAACTTCAATTTCTTTAGGTTTAGGCAACAAAACTACAACTTCTTTATGTTTAGGTAATAAAACTACAACTTTTTTAGTTTTAGGCAACAAAACTACAACTTCTTTATGTTTAGGTAATAAAACTACAACTTTTTTAGTTTTAGGCAACAAAACTACAACTTCTTTATGTTTAGACAACAAAACTGCAACTTCTTTAGGTTTAGTTGACCAAACTACAACTTCTTTAGGTTGAGTGAACAAAACTACAACTTTTTTAGTTTTAGGCAACAAAACTACAACTTCTTTAAGTCTAGGTAACAAAACTACAACTTCTTTAGGTTTAGGCAATAAAACTACAACTTCGTTAGGTTTAGTTGACCAAACTACAACTTCTTTATGTTTAGGCAACAAAACTACAACTTCTTTAGGTTTAGTTGACCAAACTACAACTTCTTTATGTTTAGGCAACACAACTACAACTTCTTTATGTTTAGGCAACACAACTACAACTTCTTTAGGTTGAGTGAACAAAACTCCAACTTTTTTAGTTTTAGGCAACAAAACTACAACTTTTTTAGGTCTCGGAAACAAAACTACAACTTCTTTAGGTTTAGGCAACAAAACTACAACTTCTTTAGGTTTAGGTAACAAAACTAGAAATTCTTTAGAATAACTATGAACACAAAGACAACTACAAATTGTTGGTTTCACACAGGATTTGAACTCTGGTCTTCTGGGTGAGAATCCTGTGTTTTGTGTCCCATCCAGTCCAAAACCCAGAAAAGAATTAGCATTCTTGTGTCTCCATCAGGATATTGTTCTCCTTTGGTTTCGTTTGCCTCCCCCTTCTGGCAGAGATTTGTGCAGCATCAGTGTGTGTCTTTAATCATTTGACCTTTGTACCATGTGACTCAGTCAGGAAGTCAATTGAGAGCAGGACAGCCTCATGGTTTGGCTTCTATCCACTGCAATCTGCCACATTTCATGTCTTTGGCAGCATTCTCGGTATGTGACATGTTTACCGATATCCTGTTCCTGCTTCGCTATTGATTTTTATTACGAAGTTTGATGTTCAACGTGATTATTTATTACATTGAGTTAAATTACTGCAAATAAACTTTTACGTTAGCTACAGCAACACAGTACTATAAACATGTGTGGTTATATTTAGGGCCCGAGCAAAGTCAACGTCGGGCAACGAAGGCCATTTGGCCTGATTCATCATGAAACAGGAAGTTGTTTTAACTTCAGTGTACTTTGTCAAATCAGCTCCAAATTTCTCAGCAATGACGTCGGTCCAGGCCTGAGGTCATTTACATAGGAAAATAGACACATAGTCCCGCCCCTACATGTTAGGCCCGCCCACTTTCATAACTCAAGAACCGTTTATCATAGACTCTTGTGTTAGATGTCATATTACTCAGCAGAGAGTGCCTGTTTCATTGGTGAATGCACTTATATTAAGCCAAACCATGATCTTTTACTAAATATAACCAGGCAAGTTTATTGCATTTTTATTTTGTTTTGTTTCAATTCACAACGTTAACCACATGTTTAAAACTGTGACCATAAGTTTTATGAGAATGGAATATTTAGGAGATAGAGTTGTCCAAAGTTACAGTCTCTTTAGTACAAAATTCCCTCTTATACTATAACTTTTTTTTCCAACATACCATTGTATGATTTTTTTTTTTACATACTATACTACAACTTTTTTTTTTTTGCTTTTTTCGACATACAATACTATGACTTTTTTTCCACTTATAATACTATGACTTTTTTTTCGACATACAATACTATGACTTTTTTTTCGACATACAATACTATGACCTTTTTTAGACATAGAATACTATGACTTTTTTCAACATACGACATATGACTTTTTTTCAACATACAATACTATGACTTTTTTCGACATACAATACTATGATTTTTTGATGTACTATAGTAGGACTTTATTTGATACACTATACTTAATACTTAAGGGCTTAATCATATCCCTGAAGTGTAAATTGGTCAAAATGCTCTCAGACCTGAGGGCATTTTCCATCTTCCTGTCAATGTGAGAACATGTGTCCCTCATAGAGTACACTAGAAAACATGCACACCCTCCTCCACAGGTGGTTGGGCAGGCTACAGTGTCTGCTGGCACGCAGGTGAACAAGTGGGCGGCTGCCGTTTTGGCTGCTCGCCACTTCAGTTGTAATGAACGTCACCCTTGAACACGAGATCTACTGCATTTTTGAGCGTGCAGCTGGTGGCATGCAATACCTGGGCGGGCAAACACTCACACGCACGCACGCACAGAGCGAGGCTGAGTGCTGCTAAAGGTACGATAAGGATCATTGTTTAGTCTGAAAACAGCAGAAGTCACATCCTACATTAGAGGACAACAATCTTCTACTAAAAATATATATTTCATTTGAAAATGCATTCAACTAAAACCACTAAAAAACTTGTTTGAGTAATCAACAATTCAGAAAAGATAACACACTTCAGGGTTGCAGGAATCAAAGCGTAACCACGCTTCAGAAATAGAAGTTTGTGCACCAGACAGACCACCATGATGGGCAGCAGGGCTGTCAGCAGATACAGGCCCATACTGCCACTAATAGAGGGAAGTGTTTGCTAAGCCATGAAAGACTTGACTGACAGGTAACTCTAATGAGGTGTGTGCGTGTGTGTGCAGAAGGTGGGGAGAGGCACACCCTGAGGTGAAGAGAAGGTGAACGTGGGAAGAGTGACTGGAGAAAGGAGCGGTAAAGATTCTTGTTTGTGTACCTAAAGATTTAACCAGGTATAATTAATGTAACTGCGGATGTTCGCTGCGTTCATGGGAATCCAAAGAAACTGAGAATAATAACATGAGTATAAAAGAAGGGCTTGAATTAGTACAAACATGTTAACCTGTAGTTTAATACATGTACAGCATTTTCTATGATAGCAGGGTGTTTAATGACTGATTTGATTCGACTAGCAGTGAAAAACAGCAGATCTACCACCAATGTCATAGTAAAGTATGTAAAAAAAGTGTCATAGTATAGTAATGCAAAAAACATTTAAAAAGTCATAGTATAGTATATCGAAAAATGTAATGAAAAAAAGTCATAAAATAGTATGGTGAAAAATATCATGAAAAAAGGTCATAGTATAGTATGTCAAAAAATGTAATGAAAAAAAGTCATAGTATAGCATGTCGAAAAGTTTCATGAAAAAAAGTCAGTTTAGTATGTCGAAAAATTGAATGAAAAAAACGTCATAGTATAGTATGTCGAAAAGTTTCATGAAAAAAGTAATAAAATAGTATGTCGAAAAATTTCTCCCAAAAAAGTCACAGTATATTATGTCGAAAAGTTTCATGAAAAAAAGTCAGTTTAGTATGTCGACAAGTTTCATGAAAAAAAGTAATAAAATAGTATGTCGAAAAGTTTCATGAAAAAAGTAATAAAATAGCATGTCGAAAAGTTTCATGAAAAAAGTAATAAAATAGTATGTCGAAAAATGTCATGAAAAAAAGTAATAAAATAGTATGTTGAAAAATGTCATGAAAAAAAGTCATAAAATAGTATGTCAAAAAATTGAATGAAAAAACGTCATAGTTTAGTATGTCGAAAAGTTTCATGAAAAAAAGTAATAAAATAGTATGTTGAAAAATGTCATGAAAAAAAGTCATAAAATAGTATGTCAAAAAGTTTCATGAAAATAGGTCATAGTATAGTATGTCGAAAAATTTTATGAAAAAAAGTCATAGGTTCAAAAGTCTTAGCTATATTATCATTTTTTCACTTTTTTAAAAATATTATACAATGACTTTTTTATGACTATTTTTGACATGCTCTATTATGACTTGTGAAATACCTCACAGTGGTAAATGTCTGGTTGGAATACTGGAGGTTGTGGGTTCAATCCTTATGTGACACACTGAGTTTTGAAGACTAACTTTATATGAAGAAGTCAAATCCAAAAACAAACACAGTATCAGTGTATTTGGTCAGATAGCTCAGTGGAATAAATATCCGGTTCTGGCTGCAGCAGAGCAGGGTTCGATCCCCACCCTCACATCGATGCCCAGTGCCTGACAGTGGAGTGAGACAATCGTCTCATAGTAATAGTCATAGTATTGTATGTAAAAAAAAAACAATTATAAGACAATATGAACACAATTGGTTAAGTATAATATAATGAAATACTAATATGCTTATACAGAAAATCAGTCAATTTTATTTGTATAGCCCAAAATCACAAATCACAAATTTGCCTCAAGGGGCTTTACAGTCTGTACAGGATACAACAACATAATGAAAATACAACATAGACAATCCGTATGACAAAAAATAATACATGTAATGTGAACATATGTGAGAAGGTGGATCCAGGACGATGTCAAGCAGCTTCCCGGCGTCGCCAAACAGATAGAGCCAGAGCAACACGACCTCCTCTCCACGCCAGAGAGTATAGTATTTCTAAAAAAATATAGTATGTCAAAAAAAAAAAGTCCTATTATAGTATGTTGAAAAAAATCATAGTAACCAAAAAAATAAAAAAAATAAAAAAATAAAAAATAAAAAAGTCATAAAATAAAAAAGTCATATAGTATGTCGAAAAACAATCATAGTATAGTATGTCGAAGAAAAGTCATAGTATAGTATGTCAAAAAAATAAAAAAGTCATAGTATAGTATGTAAAAAAAAACAATTATAGTATAATATGAACACAATTGGTTAAGTATAATATAATGAGATACTAATATGCTTATACAGAAAATCAATCTCGACTAGTGCTTTGGTAGTACAATGGCTAGAGGCAGTATCAGTGTTGGCCCCCGATATCTTCCGTATCTTGCATGGCTGTGTTACCATCAACACAGAAACACCCTGCATTTCTAGATCTAGGTCTGATAAACAGATGTTTACCACCCTCACCATCAGTGATCAAAAGCCTCATGAGCACATGAAAGGAGTGTCGGCACACTTCATCTTCATCAAGTGTTTCCATTCTCCTCCACCCCGCCCCCTTGACTCTATTCAGCATGCAGATAGGCTGAGAAGGGAAATGCAGCTTGTTGATGACTCCGATATGAACACACATAAATAAGATTACAGGTGCGATAAAGATTTAAAGGCACTGTGTGTGCACTCCCTCAAAGCCAAACAGTGCAGTATTTTCAGGACAGAGTAGATGTGATTATTCACAAATATTCTACAGGTTGAGACTTTATATTTTAGTTTGAAGATTGGTCTTCTATTTGAGGTGGATTCGGGCTGTGTCTGAGGGGCAACATTAGCTTTAGCGAGGTTAAGACTGGTCTGGAGCTGAGGAGAAGAAGAAGAAGGACCTCCCAAGATGAAAAGTGGCAGGTGATCGGGCCTCGCAAACACACCAATCTGTACCATCTCTGCTCCAACAATCAGATATGAGCCAGCCTGCGGCTACACTGCCCTCCCACCCCTCACCCCATCTCTCTCATTAAAAGCAGTTTCCCTTTCTTTTCATTTTTTTTTTTTTTTATTTTTTTTTAACGAAACGCTGTTGTTGATCTCAGGCAGCACAACCTGCTTTTGTCCCTTCTCTGAACTCTGGCTCGCACCCGTTAGGACGGCGAAGAAAAGGTTGTTCAACAGAACGTTGCAACACACCCTCCGGGCATCCATATTAAAGCTCTAGATGGTTTTGAACAACTGCGGTACAAAATGTGCCTCTTGTGGGTTTTTATGGTGTTGGAATTGAGGAGATTATGTGTTTGGTCTTGTGTGTGCATCCGTCTGTCTGTCCACGGCTAACTTTGCATACTACCGGACCCATCAGCCTAATATTACCTGTATGACTGTATGCTCAAAGGGACCTCTTCAAGTTGATCTTTTCCTAAACCTAACTAAGTATGTTACCTAATCCTAACCAAATCGATCTTTTCCTAAACCTAACTAAGTATGTTGCCTAAATCTAACCAAATCGATCTTTTCCTAAACCTAACTAAGAAGTTTTCTGCCTAAATCTAACCAAGTCAATCTTTTCCTAAACCTGACTAAGTAGTTTTGTTGCCTAATCCTAACCAACTTGATCTTCCCTAAACCTAACTAAGTAGTTTTGTTGCCTAATCCTAACCAAGTCGATATTTTCCTAAACCTAACTAAGTAGTTGTGTTGCTTAATCCTAACCAAGTCTATCTTTCCTAAACCTAACTAAGTAGTTTGTTGCCCAAGCCTAACCGAACCGATCTTTTCCTAAACCTTACTAAGTAGTTTGTTGCCTAATCCTAACCAAGTCATTCTTTTCCTAAGCCTAACTAAGTAGTTTGTTGCCTAATCCTAACCAAGCCATTCTTTTCCTA